>JAXIVJ010002303.1:0-112852 GCA_036785665.1 Chirona hameri
GAATCTTAATAGCTCAGCGATTAACCCGCGCGGCGCTGGGGGGGGGGGGTAAATTTTACCCGCCCTCCCGGATTTTCTCCATAACTTGACAACTATGACAGATATCAAAGTGAAACTTACGGTAGCTTATGGTGCATCAATTCTACGTCTTCTGCCATTTTTTTTTTAATTCGCGATTTTTTTTGGCAGATAATAACGTTTTAGTGACGTCATGCCATGTCATTTTTGGTGAAAAAACGTTAAATGTTTTAAAAAATCGTAGAAAAAGCGTGTTACTGCAAATTGCAAATAAAAGGCGTCAAAAGAAGGGAAATAACATTGTCTTGGACATGGCTATCTCAGATATGCAAAATTTTGGGTTTTTGACCCCAAAAATTAAAAAAAAGAGAGATTTTTGGGGAAGAATTTCCACAAAAGTTTTTTGTTTAAAGATTTAAAAAAAACGGAAGATATATTAGAGAACCGAGTATGAACGATATTCAAACCAAATTTCAAAGCAATTTCTTTATTTTTGACTGACTTATGGCTCTCTAAGAACAAGTAACTCATGACGTCATTTTTTAAAATTGCGTTTTTTGTTTTTTACTGACCAGATACAGACAAATAAATGCCACCACTGTATTTCGAAGACAAAACTAGTCTAGAAACATGCAATATTTATTTAGATTAATCAATTTCAAATTTTGACCTTATTGTGACCTGACCTTGACCTGAGGACGATTATATGGTGTCAGGTTGTGAAAATGGCTGCTTCTATCCAATTATACGTGTAAAATAACCCATACAACATGTGTCGCATGGCTTTCGTAGACCTGTGACCTTGTGTGACCTGACCTTGACCTTGACCTTTGCTTACAATTTCACTTTTACTTATGCGGGAAATGCATTATACACTCTGGAGCGCTTTGTGAGATAATAGTTGCAATATAAGGCTTTGGATGGAAAGTATAGCCCAAAAACTCAAATACTTACATTTTACATTTGACCTGACCGTGACCTGACATGTGACCTTATTTTAAGAATTTCGAGTAGGCATTCGATTCTTCTCGTTGAGAGCTTGCGATCGCCGCATTGCGCATCTCGCTGCGGTATTGGTTCGGAAGATACGAGGGGGGGGGGGTAAAATTTACCCCCCAGCGCCGCGCGTTCGGCTGGAGACCCCAGCGCCGCGCGGGTTAAGGCACGCAGAGCGTCGTGACAAAACCAATCGACGCAAGAGGTGGCTCTCTATCTGAAACTTTGGGTCCCATCATCGTCAGTTGCGTCGTTTGTGCGTGGTACCTTGTGCAAAAACGGACGATTCCTCCATTGGAAATACACTATTTTAGCGAAAACGCCGCGTATGAAATTTTCGACCAAACATTGTTGCATACCTGGCTGATATTTCGGCAACCACAAGTAGCACCGACAAGCCGAAAACACAGATGTGCAGAGGAAGAAGCGGCACACAATATCCACTGTCGGTCCATCTGCAGCGCGTTGCATGTGCAAAGTTAATCGTTAAAAAGCTGCAATTTAGGTTTTTATCAAGTTTTTCACGATTCAAATCAGTGCTCGGAACCAATGGGACGTGAAGTGATGGAACTTTGCCAATGTGTAGACCTATGCATCGTCTCCAAAAATCATGTAAAAACTCACGTTCTAAAGAAATATTTCAGTGCTAAAATCCGCCTGTAACATACCCATTACCAATGTTTTCCAACGTCAATTATGCAAACCGCCGTACCGTCAACAAAAAATGTGTTCTAAGCGATACAAATTAGATGGCCGGAAAGTGCATTCAAAATCATCTAATACTCACCCAAAATGTATTCATATATAAAAAACATGTAGCTTACAATGACAGGTTCCCTAAAACGATACAAGAACTACGTCGCGCCTGGCCAAATCACTCTCGACCGGAGATTGAGTCTCGGTTACTATGGATACTGCCGCTGCCTGTATCCCGCTACTGTATCGAAAATAAGCCTTGGCTAGCATCAGCCGATCTAGCTTAGTGGTATGGCGTCAGACTTTGGCGCAGAGGAGCCCGGTTCGAATCCCGGCGACGGCCAACTGTGTTTCGACACGAACGAATCTTAGGCCGACCTGATCGGATTGAATTGGACGCTCCCGACACGCCCGACACTGTCCTGACACTGCCCACGCCCACCGCCCACGCCCACCGCCCACCGCCAACGCCCACTGCCCACCGACCACCGCCTCGACACAGACAGACAGACAGACAGACAGACAGACAGACAGACAGACAGACAGACAGACAGACAGACAGACAGACAGACAGACAGACAGACAGACAGACAGACAGACAGACAGACAGACAGACAGACAGACAGACACCGCCACTTGTGACACCGCCACTTGGCGGGGCGGTGTCACAACACCCACAATACCCACACCACCCACACCACCCACAACACCCACAACACCCACAACACCCACATCACCCACAACACCAACAACATCAACAACACAAACAACACCAACAACACGAACAGCACCACCAGCACCAAAACACCAACAGCACCAACAACACCAAAACACCAACAGCACCAACAGCACCAATAACACCAACAATACCAACAATACCAACAACACCAACAATACCAACAACACCAACAACACCAACAACACCAACAAGACCAACACCACCAACAACACCAACAACACCAAAAACACCAACTACACCACCACCACCAACATCACCCACCAACACCATCACCCACCAACACCATCAACAACACACACAACACCCACAACACCCACAACACCCACAACACCCACAACACCCACAACATCCACAACACTCACAACACCCACAACACCCAAAACACCCACAACACCCACAACACCCACAACACCCATAACACCCATAACACCCACAACACCCACAACATTCACAACACCCAAAACACCCAAAACACCCACAACACCCACAACATCCACAACACCCACAACACCAACAACACCCACAAAACCAACAACACCAACAACAACAACAAAACCAACAACACCAACAACACCAACAACACCAACACCAACACCACCAACACCAACAACACCAACAACACCAACAACATCAACAACACCAACAACACCAACAACACCAACAACACCAACAACATCAACAGCACCAACAACACCAACAACACAAACAACACAAACAACACAAACAACACAAACAACACCAACAACACCAACATCACCACCATCACCAACAACACCAACAACACCAACAACACCACCATCACCAACAACACCAACAACACCAACAACACCAACAACACCAACAACACCAACAACACCCACAACACCCACAACACCCATAACACCCACAACATTCACAACACCCACAACACCCACAACACCCACAACACCCACAACACCCACAACATCCACAACATCCACAACATCCACAACATCCACAACATCCACAACACCCACAACACCCACAACACTAACAACACCACCAAAAACACCAAAACAACAACAACAGTAACAACAGCAACAACACCAACAACACCAACAACACTAACAACACCAATAATACCAACAATACCAACAACACCAACACAAACAACAACACCAACAACACCAACAACACCAACAACACCAACAACACCAACAATACCAACAACACCAACAACACCAACAACACCAACAACACCAACACCACCAACAACACCGCCCCGCCACCACCCACCGACTACGCCCACCGCCCACCGCCCACCGCCCACCGCCCACCGCCCACCGCCCACCGCCCACCGCCCACCGCCCACCGCCCACCGCCCACCGCCCACCGCCCACCGCCCACCCCCCACCCCCCACCGCCCACCGCCCACCGCCCACCGCCCACCGTCCACCGTCCACCGCCCACGCCCACCGCCCACGCCCACCGCCCACGCACACCGCCCCGACACCGCCCCGACACCACCCCGCCATCACCCACCAACGCCCGCCACCGCCGCCACGTCCGCCACGCTCGCCTGCTATATAAATTAGCTGGCTATATCAATTGCAGGTTATATAAATTGCAGGCTATATACATTACACCCATCTAGTCCTCTATTATAAAAGCAGTAGTGTCGACTTTCTTCAACACTAGCCTATTGTCGACGCACTTCAACACTAGCGCCTATGGAAAAGCTTCAGCCTCACCTGTTGTCTTATAGCAGAATCTTAATAGCTCAGCGATTAAGGCACGCAGAGCGTCGTGACAAAAACCAATCGACGAAAGAGATGGCACGCATTCTGAAACTTTGGGTCCCATCACTGTCGGTTGCGTCGTTTGTGCGTGGCGTTGCGTGTAAAAACGGTCGATTCCTCCATTGACAATGCACTATTTATCGAAAACGCCTTGTACGAAATTATCGGCCAAACATTGTTGCATACCTGGCTGATATTTCGGCAACCACGAGTCGCACCGACAAGCCGAAAACACCGATGTGCGGAGGAAGAAACGGCACACAATATCCACTGTCGGTCTATTTGCAGCGTATTGCATGTGCAAAGTTAATAGCTAAAAAGCTGCAATTTAGGTTTTTATCAAGTTTTTCACGATTCAAATCAGTGCTCGGAACCAATGGGATGTCATGTGATGAAACGTTGTCAATGTGTAGTTCTATGCACCGTCTCTAAATTGCATGTAAAAATTAACGTTTTAACCCTATTTGTAACAGGCTCCTGGCTACCCCTATTTGTAACAGGGGGGGGGGGGGCGGATTCCGCCCCCCGGAGATCTCGAGATCTACCCGTCCGATTTTCAAAAATGAAACGGTGCTTGGTTCCCCTCAACACGATCTACATTTATAAATAATACAACAATCTAAATTTAGGATAGGAGGGCAACAGGGGGGCAAAAACTACAAACTTTAGTGGTATTTTTGATTCAACATAGCTTTCATGTTTATCGACCGATTTTAACACAACTAAAAGGAATCAATAGAGATTGAATCGGAAATTGATATATGACGGTGACGTTTGAAAATTCAAAAATCATAGGCGTGTGCAGGTCACTCAATATGGGGGTGAAGTAAATGCGTAATAAAACCATTTTTTGATGTTGTTTTTTGATAAATGAAATGGTATGTGATTGAGACATTATAAAAAACAGTTATAAATCATATTTTTTTTGCCATAGGCAGTACCAGGTTAGTGAAAAGGGGGTTAAATTGGGAAAAATATTAACCACAGACAAGTTGCTACCCAGCACTATAAATATGTTACTGATCATAGATAGTTCCTTCTTGCATGTTGTACTTCATAATAGGCGTATCCAGGATCCAAACTAGGGCGGCGCAAGACCTTTTGATAAGTATATTATCCGCTATTATGATACTAACTAGTCAACAGTGACTATTTCACTTACAACTTCAATTAACATTGCTTACCCCCCTTTTTTCCCTACCTGGGCTCGCCCATTATCTTATAATCGTTCGTAAAGTAGCCTGTGGTGCGTGTTTCATCCGAAAACTGCAGTATGTTATGTCATTGTACGCCCATGCCTCTTAGTTTCCTTGCAATAACATGACCCCTTTTCTTCCATTCTTGAGCGCGCCTCTGCAAAAAATGACTTTATTCCCTTTTCTGGTCTCATATGTGCATATATTATTATAAGCTAAACGTATATTGCGCCGTTATCGCTGGCATATCCTCATCACCATGCCAGTCACCCCCCTTTTCATGTTCCTGAACACGCCCCTGAAACTCTATATGTAATAAATTATGCAAATAATGGAAGCAGAAGCTATCTTTTACATCTTGATAGCTATAAATGCCCCTTACATTGCTCTATTGGCTTCCTGCCAAGCATTGAATACTTCCTGGAACCCCCCCCCCCCCCCCCGCCCTTTTCAAGCCCCTGAAACCGCCTCTGCCATGCAATTTTGTATGATATTTCATTAACATCATCTAATTTGCACTTGTTGCAATCACGGTAAGCCGATGTAACAACTTCATACTTGATGCAGTTAGGAAGAAACTGTGAAGATCGCAATTCCGTATTATCGCCAAATGTCGCCTCCGAACCCACCCAAAACTGTGCCCTGGAACCGCCTCTGTTCAAGTTAAGAACTAAAAATTTTGACTCCAAATGCGGAGTTCAATTCTATGAAAAGTCCCAAAATTTCATGGGCCTGCTCCCAGCTGTTCTGGAGATATATGCGAAAAACATGAGGGGGGGGGGCGGAATCCGCCACCCTGTTACAAATAGGGTTAATGATATATTTCAGTGCTAAAATCCGCCTGTAACATACCCATTACCAATGTTTTCCAACGTCAATTACGCAAACCACCGTACCGTCAAAAACAATGTGTTCTAAGCGACAAAAATCGCATGGCCGGAAAGTGCATTCAAAATCATCTAATATCCACCCAAAATGTATTAATATATAACAACATGTAGCTTACAATGACAGATTCCCTAAAACGATACAAGAACTACGTCGCGCCGGTCCAAATCACTCCCGACCGGAGATTGAGTCTCGGTTACTATGGAGACCGCCGTTGCCTGTATCCCGCTACTGTATCGAAAATAAGCCTTGGCTACCATCAGCCGAACTAGCTTAGCGCCAGGGCGCCAGACTTTGGCGCAGAGGGGCCCGGTTCGAATCCCGGCGACGGCCAAGTACTTTTTCGACACGAACGAATATTAGGCCGACCTGATCGGATTGAATTGGACGCGCCCGACACGCCCGACACCGCCCTGACACCGCCCACGCCCACCGCCCAAACCCACCGCCTACCGCCCACCGCCCACCGCCCACCGCCCACCGCCCACCGCCCACCGCCCACCGCCCACCGCCCACCGCCCACCGCCCACCGCCCACCGCCCACCGCCCACGTTCATCGCCCACCGCCCACCGCCCACCGCCCACCGCCCACGTTCATCGCCCACCGCCCACCGCCCACCGCCCACCGCCCACCGCCCACCGCCCACCGCCCACCGCCCACCGCCCACCGCCCACCGCCCACCGCCCACCGCCCACCGCCCACCGCCCACCGCCCACCGCCCACCGCCCATTGCCAACGCCCACCGCCCACGCCCACCGCCCACGCCCACCGCCCACGCCCACCGCCCACGACCACCGCCCACGACCACCGCCCACGACCACCGCCCATGCCCACCGCCCCGACACCGCCCATTGCCAACGCCCACAGCCCACGCCCACCGCCCACGCCCACCGCCCACGCCCACCGCCCACGCCCACCGCCCACGCCCACCGCCCACGCCCACCGCCCACGCCCACCGCCCACGCCCACCGCCCACGCCCACCGCCCACGCCCACCGCCCACGCGCACCGCCCACGCCCACCGTCCACGCCCACCGCCCACGCCAACCGCCCCGACACCGCCCCGCCATCGCCCAGTCATCACCCACCAACGCCGGCCACCGACGCCACGTCCGCCACGCTCGCCTGCATATAAATTAGCTGGCTATATCAATTGCAGGCTATATAACTTGCAGGCTATATACATTACACCCATCTAGTTAAATCATAATATTATTATCACATCTATTTTTTTAAAATTAATAATATATGATTATTAAAATACGATTAAATTAATTTATAAGCATTATTAACACGCATGCACCGCTCAGGACGTACTCCCTTTTGGCGGATTCGAGAAAGGAGGTCATGAACAATTTGATAAAACTTAGTTTTTATGTTGGCATGCATGGAGTCCTGGCAATTTTTTATGGAGAACTAAAAGGACTAAAATGACTATGTGTTACTGCCACGTGTGCTCCCGTAACGTTTCATATTTCAAACCTGTTTTAGCTTTACCAGAGCGCACCCGCTCGGTCATCGCCAAAAAGGCGTTTTACTGGTAAAAATAACTTGATACATATGTACCGAGCTGTAACAAACACAGTGTGGTAACAGTGCAAATGGGTCGAAAGCAGCAAGAGGCAGAACGACCTTTCCGCGCATAGAATGGTCCATGTGGATCTGGAGGAGCCTGGGGCAAAATGGTTGGGGAAATGGTCCTGGCCTGGTCCCACTATTAGCTCTTCGGCCCAGCAAGTTGGGCACCGCTGTAGCAGCTTCCGGGTGCCGATGTCCGCGTCTTTGGGTTCGTATCGCCTTTTTCGGAACTCGGCAAACTAGCTAAACATGTAGCCCCCTTGAAAGTTAATATTTTATGAAGAGAGTGGGCTCTGGGGTTGGAGACAGCTAATAGGTTTTTGTGCATGACAGATGCAGCGTATTTTTCTCGATTTTTCGGGAAACTTCTCAATCACAACTTAACCCTATTTGTAACAGGGGGCAGATTCCGCCCCCCCCTCATGTTTTTCGCAGATATCTCCAGAACGGCTGGAAGCAGGCCCATGAAATTTTGGGACTTTTCATAAAATTGAACTCCGCATTTTGAGTCAAAATTTTTAGTTCTTAACCTGAACAGAGGCGGTTCCAGGGCCCATTTTTGGGTGGGTTCGTTGGCGACATTTGGCGATAATACGGAAATGCGATCTTCACGGTTTCTTCCTAACTGCATCAAGTATGAAGGAGTTACATCGGCTTACGGTGATTGCCACAAGTGAAAATTAGTTGATGTTAATGAAATATCATACAAATTGCATGACAGAGGCGGTTTTAGGGGCTTGAAAGGGGGGAGGGGTTTCCAGGAAGTATTCAATGCTTGGCGGGAAGCCAATATAACAATGTAAGGCGCATTCATAGCTATCAAGATGTAAAAGATAGCTTCTGCTTTCATTATTTGCATAATTTATTACATATAGAGTTTCAGAGGCGTGTTCAGGAACATGAAAAGGGGGGTGACTGGCATGGTGATGACAATATGCCAGCGATAACGGCGCAATATACCTTTAGCTTATAATAATATATGCACATATGAGACCAGAAAAGGGAATAAAGTCATTTTTTTGCAGAGGCGCGCTCAGGAATGGAAGAAAGGGGGTCATATTATTGCAAGGAACCTAAGAGGCATGGGCGTACAATGACTTAGCATACTGCAGTTTTCGGATGAAACACGCACCACAGGATACTCTAAGAACGATTATAAGATAATAGGCGAGTCCAAGTAGGTTAAAACGGGGGGTAAGTAATGTTAATCAAAGTTGTAAGTGAAATAGTCACTGTTGACTAGTTAGTATCATAATAGCGGATAATATACTTATCAAAAGGTCTTGTGCCGCCACAGTTTGGATCCTGGATACGCCTATGATGAAGTACAACATGCAAAAAGGAACTATTTACGATCAGTAACATATTTATAGTGCTGGGTAGCAACTTGTCTGCGGTTAATACTTTTTCCCAATTTTACCCCCTTTTTCACTAACCTGGTACGGCCTATGGCAAGAAAATATGATTTATAACTGTTTTTTATAATGTCTCAATCACATACCATTTCATTTATCAAAAAAAACAACATCAAAAAATGGTTTTATTACGCATTTACTTCACCACCATATTGAGTGACCTGCACACGCCTATGTTTTTTGAATTTTCAAACTTTACCGTCATATATCAATTTCCAATTCAATCTCTATCGATTCCTATTAGTTGTGTTAAAATCGGTCTATAAACATGAAAGCTATGTGGGATCAAAAATACCACTAAATTTTTTAGTTTTTGCCCCCCTGTTGCCCCCCTATCCCAAATTTAGATTTTTTTATTATTTATAAATGTATATTGTGTTGCGGGGAACCAATTACCGTTTCATTTTTGAAAATCGGACGTGTAGATCTCGAGATCTCCGGGGGGGGGGGGGGGCGGGCGGAATCCGCCCCCCCCCCCCTGTTACAAATAGCCAGGAGCCTGTTACAAATAGGGTTAAATCACGTTCCGTCCTAAATCGATCAGTTAACGTTTCGTATTTGTGTATTAATATTCTTGATTGTTTGTGACGTCACAACCTAGTGACTTGTGGCGGGACTTGCGGTATTTTGACACTCCCCTCAGGTTTCTCGAGGATAGCGGAAAAACGGCAGCACGTAGCGCCCCCGTTTGGTACAGCTGTTCGGGCATCAATTTCCACATTATGTAAAAATAAAATATATCGGGTAATCTCAGGTCAGGTTACCAGACCAGGTCACGTGACCCCACCTCTAAAAAAGCTTGTGGTCGTACCAGTCACAGTTTTTGGATCATCGGTTTTACACTTACATCATTTCATAAGGTCATGTATATCTACAATTCGTGTATCTTGGATTTTATATTTCAGCTACCTAAGGTCGGGTCAATTTCGTGACCTCCCCATTATAAGTCAAGGGGGAAATTTTCAAATGCTTCATATTCCAAAGATACGCAAGATAGCAGTCTAATTGCTTCTGAATCATGCTATTATAGGCCATTCTTGATGACCTATGTGCCATTTTTGTTCAGTGACCCCTACAGAGTCTGCCAAGGTCATCCGAGGTCACCAACAGTTGTGTGTCAATAACTCTCGACAGAATGACGATAAATAAGTTAAACCGACACCCATGTGTTTGTCTCGTCGAGGCACGTCTTCCCATATGCAACATGACCTTTTTGGGTCACCACTTGACCTTGACCTAAGGTCAATTTTCTAAGTTGATTTAACCTGGTCGACACTAAAATTATTCAAAACGCATTGGAGAGAAGAACACGATGGCGTCAAACGTATTGCATTATCTTGATTAGGTAACGAGCTATTTGTGAAAACTGTTTGGCTAAAAATAGCCTTTTTGACATTTGATGCGGTCTGGAGCTTAAACTTTTGACCTGAACTTAAATCTGAGGACACCAATTTTGATTGCATTTTTTAAAGAGATTTCCTTTTTTTAGTTTGATCCTAGCTATCATAGTTCACGAGATATTTGGGGGTGTTCTAAGCGAAAACCTAAAACTGGAAAAGCTGACCTTTGAAGACCTCTGGTGACCTCAATATTGACTTCATAAAACATACAAGAAGTGACTTCCAATGTGCTTGTTAAGAGCGTTCGAACGCGCTCTTCTGCGTCTTTCTAGCATTTTTAGTTCTGGAGTTAGAGGGGGAAGTTTTCCCACCGCCGCGCAGAAAATGCCGCTGATATAAGCACAGTTGTGACGTCACAACTACAAGGACCTGAGCTTAAATGTTTTAGTTTTTAATAATTTCTGAGTTCAATTGGCATTTGTATTCAGTTTTGAGTTCATTTCGCATTTTTATTCATTTTAGTTTACATTTACATTATAAAAAATTCTCCTTGTTTTTATGAGCCCAACATATTGGTACCTTACAAATAGGTCCCAATCCCATTAGGCACCGCCAAGGAGAGCCTCTGCCAGACATTTCATTAATTTATTTTCCATTTTCCAAATTTGGCTAAGCAATTTCGAATTAGGTGTCATGAAGCTGCGCGAAATTTTCAAGTTTTTATCTGTGGATTGCTAGATTTCTACTGCTGCAAAGGAAAATTGTACAACTGTAGGTACGTCCGACCGTTTGGGGAATCATAGTTTCAAGACCTTTGGGGGGCGGGGGATGGTCACTTGCCCCCCCCCCCCCTGGATTCGCCCCTGGCGGTGTTACTCATGAGCACTGAGCAGCGATGTGGCGATGTTGGCAGCTGTGTGTTGCTTGTCATAGGCGATGTTGGCAACTGTGTGTTGCTTGTCATAGGCGATGTTGGCAGCTGTGTGCTGCTTGTCATAGGCGATGATGGGAGCAGTGTGTTGCTTGTCATATGCGATGCTGGCAGCTGTGTGTTGCTTGTCATAGGCGATGTTGGAAGCTGTGTGTTGCTTGTCATAGGCGATGTTGGGAGCAGTGTGTTGCGTGTTATAGGCGATGTTGGCAGCTGTGTGTTGCTTGTCATAGGCGATGTTGGCAGCAGTGTGTTGCTTGTCATAGGCGATGTTGGCAGCTGTGTGTTGCTTGTCATAGGCGATGTTGGCAGCTGTGTGTTGCTTGTCATAGGCGATGTTGGCAGCTGTGTGTTGCTTGTCATAGGCGATGTTGGCAGCTGTGTGTTGCTTGTCATAGGCGATGTTGAGAGCTGTGTGTTGCTTGTCATAGGCGATGTTGGCAGCTGTGTGTTGCTTGTCATAGGCGATGTTGAGAGCTGTGTGTTGTTTGTCATAGGCGATGTTGAGAGCAGTGTGTTGCTTGTCATAGGCGATGTTGAGAGCAGTGTGTTGCTTGTCATAGGCGATGTTGGCAGCTGTGTTGCTTGTCATAGGCGATGTTGGCAGCTGTGTGTTGCTTGTCATAGGCGATGTTGGCAGCTGTGTGTTGCTTGTCATAGGCGATGTTGGCAGCTGTGTGTTGCTTGTCATAGGCGATGTTGGCAGCTGTGTGTTGCTTGTCATAGGCGATGTTGGCAGCTGTGTGTTGCTTGTCATAGGCGATGTTGGGAGCTGTGTGTTGTTTGTCATAAGCGATGTTGAGAGCAGTGTGCTGCTTGTCATAGGCGATGTTGGCAGCTGTGTGTTGCTTGTCATAGGCGATGTTGGCAGCTGTGTGTTGCTTGTCATAGGCGATGTTGAGAGCAGTGTGTTGCTTGTCATAGGCGATGTTGAGAGCAGCAGTGTGTTGCTTGTCATAGGCGATGTTGGCAGCTGTGTGTTGTTTGTCATAGGCGATGTTGGCAGCCGTGTGTTGCTTGTCATAGGCGATGTTGAGAGCAGTGTGTTGCTTGTCATAGGCGATGTTGGCAGCAGTGTGTTGCTTGTCATAGGCGATGTTGAGAGCTGTGTGTTGCTTGTCATAGGCGATGTTGGCAGCTGTGTGTTGCTTGTCATAGGCGATGTTGGCAGCTGTGTGTTGCTTGTCATAGGCGATGTTGGCAGCTGTGTGTTGCTTGTCATAGGCGATGTTGGCAGCTGTGTGTTGCTTGTCATAGGCGATGTTGGCAGCTGTGTGTTGCTTGTCATAGGCGATGTTGGCAGCTGTGTGTTGCTTGTCATAGACGATGTTGGCAGCTGTGTGTTGCTTGTCATAGGCGATGTTGAGAGCAGTGTGTTGTTTGTCATAGGCGATGTTGAGAGCAGTGTGTTGCTTGTCATAGGCGATGCTGGCAGCTGTGTGTTGCTTGTCTGCGTGAACTATGCAATAAGGCAGGTGACACTGTGATGATTTGCAAGCGATTTTAGAAGAAGCATTAAATATATGGTTACGAAATGCTGTACAAAACATAACTTATAAACAAGAGACATGCCATAATATTGACATCTACGTGATATCTAGTGACAAACAGTTCAGGACACTGTTGTAGATTTGGAGTCTGGCGCAATTAATACTCACGTCGAATGCCCTGATTGCATCGTCTTGCACAGTAGTATAATAGATATCGGTGCTGGGCCTTACTGGGGACGCAGTAGCCTTTCGCGCTGGCTCCATTATGGCCACAGAAAGACCAAGAGATGATGCCAGCACTCTGCAACAGCAGGGAATTCAGAAAACAATAAGAACATGATTTTGGTCGACAAAATATGATCGACAAAATATAGTCTTTTTTGATGCAGGCAAATATCTTGCACCAAGATGCGACTTGATGCCAAGAATACATTTGCATAATAAATGTTTTATGAGCACGAACGCACGCACGCACGAGCGAATACAAGCACGGACGCACGCACGCACGCACGCACACGCACACGCACGCGCACGCGCACGCACATGCCCACGCGCATGCACACGCACATGCACACGCACACGCGCACGCGCACGCGCACGCGCACGCGCACGCGCACGCGCACGCGCACGCGCACGCGCACGCGCACGCGCACACGCACGCGCACGCGCACGCGCACGCGCACGCACACGCACACGCACACGCACACGCACACGCACACGCACACGCACACACGCACACGCACACGCACACGCACACACGCACACGCACACGCACACGCACACGCACACGCACACGCACACGCACACGCACACGCACACGCACACGCACACGCACACGCACACGCACACGCACACGCACACGCACACGCACACGCACACGCACACGCACACACACACGCACATGCGCACGACTTACTTCCGCTCGGCGTCACTAATTTCCGTCTCTGTTCGCTGATATTTGCCAGGGAACCCGTAGTAACCGGCACTGGCGTACCGAGGCTCGCGCCTGCAGTAACTGCTGTCAGATTTGATCAGCCTCGGCGAGGCGTACTGTCCGATGATGAACCTCTGCAGCTTTGCGAACACGTTCTTGGCGGTCAGCTTGTTCTTGTCGCTGAGCAGCTCCACGCTGCGGTCCACAGCCGCTGCCGGGAACGGAATGCAGTGTGACGTCACTGGAGTACAGTATGACGCCACGAGGAGACATTGCGACGTCACTGAGGTGTAGTAAGACATCACTGGGGTACTGTATAACGTCACTGGAGTACTGTGTGACGTCACCGGGTACCTGATGACTTCAATGAGTGTCGTATGATGTCACTGGGGGTGTAGCGTGACGTCACTGCAGCGTGACGGTGCGGTGATGACGTCAGGGTGGACGCCACACCAGGCAGACGCGGTGCCGTGCCGCCTTTCGGCCTATTGAGACTGAGATGGCATCGTATGGTATCCATCACAGTTTATAATCCGCGCACTGCCGAGAGTTCGCGCCAACCACGAACTGCCGAGGGGTTGATTTCCGCCCCCCCCCCCCATTAAAAACTGTGCTGGCGAAAGAATGTTGTACTGGTTCTAGGCCGGGCAGAGGCTATACCATCAGCCAATCAGCTTGCAGCTGGTGCTAGCAAGCGAACCGCCGGCCGCCGGTTGACCCATCTCCAATGCAAGTCTATCCTTACGCGACTACTTTCGAATCTGATTGACTGAACCATTTTTTTTTACATTCGCGTGACGTCAGGACTCTGACTCAGAGTATGCATATAGTTTTGATAAACAATACAAATGTACAACCTTATGTCCTGAATCGGCGCGATATAAGGCCATTTTTGACAATATAAAAAATAAATTGTATTACAAATATTAATCAAATCGTGTCTGGTAAAAAATGTCCAAGGGAACTATTTCCTTTAACCCGCGCACTGCAGGGGGGTTGATTTCCGCCCCCTCCCCCCTCAGGTTTTTCAAAGATAGCGAAAAACGGCGGCGCACAGCGCCGCCGGGTTTTGATACACCTGTTAGGACATCAATTGCGCACATTTTGAGGAAAAAAAATATCCTCTGGTCATCTCAGGTCAGGTCACCAGACCAGGTCAAGTGACCCCACCACCAAAAATGTTTGCAGTTGTGCCAAAGCCAGAGTTTTTCACCGATCAGGTTGAAACTTACAGGATGTCATGAGGGCATCAGTACTTACAATTCGTTTAACTCGGAGTTTTGATATCGGTGACCTAAGGTCAGGTCAATTTCGTAACCTCCCATAATAAGTCAATGGAGAAATATACAAATGTTTCCTATTTCAAGGATATGCATGGTACTAGTCCAATTACTTCTGGATCATGTTATTATAGTATATTCTTGATGATCCAAGTGTAAGTTTTGTTCAGTGACCCCTATTGGGTCATTTGAGGCCATGCGAGGTCACTATCACTTTTTTGTCAATCACTCTCGACATAATAAAGATAGAGAAGTAAAACAGACATCAATGTGGTTGTCTCGTCGAGACACGTCTTCCCATATGCAACATGCCCTACTTGGGTCACCACTTGACCTTGACCTTAGGTCAAATTATTTAGTTGGCTTAACCAGGTCACCATATATATCATTCAAAGCGCCTTGACAAGATAAACACAATGGCGTAATCAGTTTTCCGTTATCTTTATTAATTAGAAGGTTAATTGCAAAAAACGATTTAGAAAAAAATCATTTTTTCCCCTTTTTGACCTCTGGAGCCTCAAATATTGACCTGAGATCAAATCTGAGGACACCTTAGCGATTACAAATTGCACTGGCTGGCGTTTGTTTTTTTCCGTTTGTTTCTAACTATCATCGTTTCTGAGATATATGGGAATGTCTGGAGCGATGTACTAAAACAGGAAAAAACAGAAAATTTTTACCTTTGATGACCTCTGGTGACCTCAAATTTGACCTGACTTTAAAAAAAACACTGAAATACTTTCGATAGAACATGTATGAAGCTATCAAATGCCTGTTTCCGCTTCTCGCCACGTTGCGTAGTTTATGAGATCTCAGGGGGGGGGGGGGGGGAGGGCGGAAATCAACCCCCCTGCAGTTCGTGTTCGGCGCAAAGCCCCTGCAGGGCGCGGGTTAAGGCACTGGCAGGTGTCATGCAGCTCTGGCGTCGGAATGTATTGTGTCTACATAGTCAAATACAGAACAATTGGCATCTGAATTCGATTGCGGCAACGATTACAAACTAAATCAAACGTATTTTCCGACAGCACATGACCTGTGGTAAAAATATAGGCGTGTTCAACAATCGTGCTAGCATAACGGTGGTGTAGGTAGAGGCTATGAATCTATTCCTTATGCTGCGTATTCAATGAGTGTGTTGTGATATGATGATTATTCTCAAGACGTAAGATGAAATTGTCACCGAAAGTTTATAGGCAAGATGATTTGATAACAAGAATGACCGAAAAATCGTATCAAGTAACGAACACAGTATGACCCTAAAGTCTTACTTAACCCTATTTATAACAGGCTCCTGGCTACCCCTATTTGTAACAGGGGGGGGGGCGGATTCCGCCCCCCCTAATGTTTTTCGAAGATATCTCCAGAACGGCTGGGAGCAGGCCAATGAAATTTTGGGACTTTTCATAGAATTGAACTTCGCATTTAGAGTAAAAAATTTGAGTTCTTAATTTGAACAGAGGCGGTTCCAGGGCACAGTTTTGGGTGGGTTCGGAGGCGACATTTGGCGAAAATATGGAAATGCGATCTTCACGGTTTCTTCCTAACTGCATCAAGTATGAAGGAGTTACATCGGCTTACCGTGATTGCAATAAGTGCAAATTAGATAATGTTAATGAAATATCATACAAAATTGCATGGCAGAGGCGGTTTCAGGGGCTTGAAAAGGGGGGGGGGGTTTCCAGGAAGTATTCAATGCTTGGCGGGAAGCCAATAGAGCAATGTAAGGTGCATTTATAGCTATCAAGATGTAAAAGATAGCTTCTGCTTCCGTTATTTGCATAATTTATTACATATAGAGTTTCAGGGGCGTGATCAGGAACATGAAAAGGGGGGTGACTGGCATGGTGATGACGATATGCCAGCGATAACGGCGCAATATACGTTTAGCTTATAATAATATATGCACATATGAGACCAGAAAAGGGAATAAAGTCATTTTTTTCAGAGGCGCGCTCAGGAATGGAAGAAAGGGGGCCATATTATTGCAAGGAAACTAAGAGGCATGGGCGTACAATGAGATAACATACTGCAGTTTTCGGATGAAACACGCACCACAGGCTACTCTACGAACGATTATAAGATAATAGGCGAGTCCAGGTAGGGTAAAAAAGGGGGTAAGCAATGTTAATTGAAGTTGTAAGTGAAATAGTCACTGTTGACTAGTTAGTATCATAATAGCGGATAATATACTTACCAAAAGGTCTTGCGCCGCCCTAGTTTGGATCCTGGATACGCCTATGATGAAGTACAACATGCAAAAAGGAACTATCTATGATCAGTAACATATTTATAGTGCTGGGTAGCAACTTGTCTGCGGTTAATATTTTCCCCAATTTTACCCCCCTTTTTCACTAACCTGGTACCGCATATGGCAAAAAATATGATTTATAACTGTTTTTTCTAATGTCTCAATCACATACAATTTCATTTATCAAAAAAACAACATCAACAAATCGTTTTATTACGCATTTACTTCACACCCATATTGAGTGACCTGCACACGCCTATGATTTTTGAATTTTCAAACGTCACCGTCATATATAAATTTCCGATTCAATCTCTATCGAGTCCTATTAGTTGTGTTAAAATCGGTCGATAAACATGAAAGCTATGTTGGATCAAAAATACCACTAAAATTTGTAGTTTTTGCCCCCCTGTTGCCCCCTATCCCAAATTTATATTTTTTTTATTATTTATAAATGTAGATCGTGTTGAGGGGAACCAAACACCGTTTAATTTGTGAAAATTGGACGAGTAGATCTCGAGATCTCCGGTGGGGGGGGGGGGGGGCGGAATCCACCCCCCCCCCCCCTGTTACAAATAGGGGTAGCCAGGAGCCTGTTACAAATAGGGTTAACCCTATTTGTAACAGGCTCCTGGCTACCCCTATTTGTAACAGGGGGGGGGGGGGGCGGATTCCGCCCCTCCCCCCGGAGATCTCGAGATCTACCCGTCCGATTTTCATAAACGAAACGGTGTTTGCTTCCCCTCAACACGATCTACATTTATAAATAATCAAGTAATATACATTTTGGATAGGGGGCAACAGGGGGGCAACAACTACAAATTTTAGTGGTATTTTTGTTCCAACATTGCTTTCATGTTTATCGACCGATTTTAACACAACTAATAGGAATCGATAGAGATTGAATTGGAAATTGATATATGATGGTGACGTTTGAAAATTCAAAAATCATAGGCGTGTGCAGGTCACTCAATATGGGGGTGAAGTAAATGCGTAATAAAACCATTTTTTGATATTTTTTTTGATACATGAAATGGTATGTGATTGTGACATTAGAAAAACTGTTATAAATCATATTTTGTTTGCCATAGGCGGTACCAAGTTAGTGAAAAAGGAGGTCAAATTGGATCAAAATATTAACCGCAGACAAGTTTCTACCCAGCACTATAACTATGTTACTGATCGTAGATAGTTCCTTTTTGCATGTTGTACTTCATCATAGGCGTATCCAGGATCCACACTGGGGCGGCACAAGACCTTTTGATAAGTATATTATCCGCTATTATGATACTAACTAGTCAACAGTGACTATTTCACTACAACTTCAATTAATATTGCTTACCCCTTTTTCCCTACCTGGACTCGCCTATTATCTTATAATCGTTCCTAGAGTAGCCTGTGGTGCGTGTTTCATTCGAAAACTGCAGTATGTTATGTCATTGTACGCCCATGCCTCTTAGTTTCCTTGCAATAATATGACCCCCTTTCTTCCATTCCTGAGCGCGCCTCTGCCAAAAATGACTTTATTCCCTTTTCTGGCCTCATATGTGCATATATAATTATAAGCTAAACGTCTATTGCACCGTTATCGCTGGCATATCGTCATCACTATGCCAGTCACCCCCCTTTTCATGTGCCTGAACACGCCCCTGAAACTCTATATGTAATAAATTATGTAAATAATGGAAGCAGAAGCTATCTTTTACATCTTGATAGCTATAAATGTCCCTTACATCGCTCTATTGGCGTCCCGCCAAGCATTGAATACTTCCTGGAACCCCCCCCCCCTTTCAAGCCCCTGAAACCGCTTCTGCCATGCAATTTGTATGATATTTCATTAACATCAACTAATTTTCACTTGTTGCAATCACCGTAAACCGATGTAACGCTTTCATACTTGAGGCAGTTAGGAAGAAACCCGTGAAGGTCGCATTTCCGTATTATTGCCAAATGTCGCCTCCGAACCCACCCAAAACTGTGCCCTGGAACCGCCTCTTTTCAGGTTAAGAACTCAAAATTTTGACTCCAAATGCGGTATTCAATTCTATGAAAAGTTCCAAAATTTAATGGGCCTGCTTCCAGCGGTTCTGGAGATATATGCGAAAAACATGAGGGGGGGGGGGGCGGAATCCGCCCCCTGCTACAAATAGGGTTAAATCGTATCAACTTGGAATTATATTTCTCAACAATGGCATTGGGTAACATCATGTCAAACGACTGGTTGGAAGGTCAGAATATGAATTTTAAACAAAAATGGTGAATGACGTTCACTGATGAATATACAATAGCTACCTACTGGATATCCGTTTCATATTTGTAAAGCATGTGTTCAGAAGATGAAGATTTAGTTGCCTCATCCTCATGCTTGCCAGCAGAGTTCGCCACGGGCCGGGCTGGCCATATGTATGGGCCATGGGCCATGGGCCAGGTCTGGGCCGGGCCTCAACTTTAAGGAAATCACCGGGCTCTGGACGGGCCTGGACTGATAATTTTGAAGTAATGCGCACAAGCTCAGGTCAGCTTAAACATATTTTAACCAGCAGCTCACTTACACAGCAACACACTGTTGCTGTGCATGTGGCTTCTTTTTTTTTGGTTAGCATAGTTGGTTCATTGCTTCACATTTATACGATACAAGTAAATATGCTAGGATAATTATTGCAAATTTTGTGAAAATAATTATATGCTTAATCTGAACGGGCCGGACCGAGTCTGGGCCTCAATATTAATGATTTGACCGGTCCTGGTCCGGGCCTGGGCTTGGTGTTCATAGGCCTGGGCCGGGCCGGGCTGGAGGTTGGTAGGCCCGTGGCGAACACTGCTTGCCAGTAGAAAATGCGGACAACATTGAATATCCTTAATTTCTGATGAACTGTTGCCAATGTTGTGAATATGGTGTTATAATATTGTGAGACAATTGTCAGACTTGGTGGTCTGTTTTGACGTTTGAGACTGGTCGCGCTGTACTCACACACGCCGCAGAGGGAGTTGGCCGCGCCAGTGATGGTCAGCGTGGCCTGCTCGCCCGGCTTCACCTCCTTCTTATTCCAGACCACCTTAACCTGGCACGGCGGCGGGGTACAGTCACCGATACGATCCAATCCGACCACGCCGACACCTGTCCCTCCCGCACGCCACCGTACGCAATACACGCTGTGCGCATATTCCACATGATTTAGGGGCGCACAGCACGTGTCGAGCCGCACACTACCGTGATAGGACAAACTGTTGGCGCTGGTCAAGTCTCATGACGTATGTATGTACCTACATAGGTACACATGAATTACAATGCAGCGTTTCGTTAGGCTGCCATACACAAACTACAAGCATACAACGATACAAACGAACAGTATAACCAAATTACTATTGCATTGTCATGATCCTGATCTATGAATTGGATTATTCATGTCAAGTATTCGGATAGGCTTATCAGAAGCAGTCTGTCTGTCTGTGTTTTGGTCACACCCCGGAATCTACTCTTTGATTGGCCGACCCCTGCCCTCCCGAACCACTGGCCGGGCCGACTCTCTGATTGGTTGGCCGGCTGACATGTCACGTGACCGGTCAGACCGGACAACGGGCGGCCGCGATCAGTTGGCAGCCAGGCGGGCGCGGTTAGCCGCCATCTTGAAAACGGTAGGCCAGCTGATTATTCGAATTTCGTCAAGTTAGCACACTCACACTGGCAGTTTGATATTTCGCAGCAGCATATTGCGGGGTGTCCCGATTTGCCCCGATATTGGTATACTGTGCCTCACGGAGGCCATGACAGTGCACCAAGGAGGCCACGTATACTAACATAACCTAGCCTTTATTGTACCCTCCGTATTGGGGGCAAATCCAGACACTAAGCAATATGTTGCTGGAATGTTACAAGGCATGCACCTCGAAAGCAATGGAAATACTATCCCATAGAGGTAGGTACATTTTCGGAATCAGCGCATCGGGGAGGCCCAGTATACCAATTTTATACCAAATTAAGACACCCGCACTTTGCTGCTGAAATGTTACAAGGCATGCAGTTAGAAAATAATGAAACATACCACCCCATAAAGACACATTTTCGGAATCCACGAATCAAGCAGGCCCGGTACACTAAGTCTGGGGCAAATCGAAATACCCCGGAATATCACACTGCTGGCCAGTGTCATATATAATGCTGCTAACTTGACGAACGTCCATTGAATCCCATCCGATCTCCCGTAGGCTTAACCCGCGCCCCGCTGGGGGGGGGGGGGGGCGACAGGCCCCGCCCTGAGGGTTTTCTTGAATAACTTTTGACACATAGAGTGTAATTTGCTGAAGTTATTGTTATCTGAGTTTACAACAATTATACGTAGACTGTAAAAATTTAATTGAAATTGGTCAAAAAGTTTGGGAGATAATAATGTTTTGATGACGTCATGTTGGTAAAAAAATGAGAAATATTGAACAAATCGTAGAAAACAGAGTTTTAAAGCAAATTGCAAACGCAATTTACCAAAGATACAAAATGGAATTCTCTTTAAAATGGCAATCTTTTATTTTCAAAATTTGGGGGTTTTGACCCTAAATGTTTGTTTTTTGAAAAATCCCCCACAAAATCAAGATTTTCAAAGATATTAGAAAAACCGGAATATATGTGAGATAACTGATTATGGGCAATACCCATACCAAATGTCAAAGCAATATCTTCATTTTTGACTGAGTGATGGTTTCCTAAGTGTAAGAAATTGATGACGTCATTTTTAAAATACTTTTTTTTTGACATTTTTGGACAAGATACGAACAAATAATTACTTTTTTGTATTTCTGAACCACAACTGGTCTAGGAACATGCCTTTTTATTTACATTTATCAATTTCTAATTTTTAAGTTTTCTGAAGAGCAAAATCGCTGTTCTGGACGTGGTAACTCCGAGGTCATTCGCTTGACCTGGAAGGTCACCCGTTGACCTGAAACCTAACAATCGCATACTGTTAGATTCCTCTCATGACAGGCAACATTCTGGTTCTTACCGCATTGCTCTAAGTTGCTTGGTGTGGAAATTAACAGGAGGGGTGTCTGTCAGCCCCCCCCTCGTAGAGCGAAGGTGAAAAAACTCCCGTAGGGCGAGGGTTGAAATACAAAAGATACTTTTTGTTTGCATTTCGAAGTAATATATCACCATGATCGTAAAACAGTGAAGTTCTCATTCATAAAAATCTCACACTGGTACGTTTCATTAGTTTTCTATACTGGGCGCCGTTTCTGCGGAGGCAGTTTTGGGCACTCTGTCATATGTGCCGCACAGCGCGCCTGACATCATCCGGCTCCAGCCCTCGAGCGAAGCCCTGCACGGTGGTCTGCAGTTCGCTGAGCTTTGCTAGGAGGGTTGCACCGAAGTTCGGCCAACCCCACCGACCAGCACCAGTAGTCCAGGGGCGATAGGGTTGGACTGCGAGTGTACCACTGTCGAATATCAATGTTGGGAGAATATCCAATCAGCCTGTTCGTGTGAAAACGGCACTTTGCAGCGTTTTGTGTGTCTTAACATTGCAGGCTTATAACATTGGTCGAATTAATTGTTTCGGGATAATTTGTCCACAGATAAAAACCATAATGTTTTTGAAACAATAGGAATTTTAAATCCACGAGCTTTGTTATATTTTTGGTCTTCCTACGGCTGATCAAAAATAGCATTAATTATGAAAAACCCTGTAGTATGCATCTGCCCCTGTTAGCAGGGTCCACGGCACCTATTTTTTAAGGGTTCGGTATAAATCAGCCTCTGAGTTCTGCGTTGTTTCCAGAAACAAAGCATATCAATGGGATACCGGGTCAACGGGTCAATGGGTGAAAATGAATTAACGGGCCAACGGTTTAGCAAATGCTGAGCTGACATATTACATTGTCTGACATGTCTAATGTCTATGTATAAAATGCAGGAATGCTGGAGCCATACTTGATTCTGGAAGCAATCCGCGACATCGAATGCCTTTGAGTCAGCGATGGTTTCGCCCAAGGCGTTCACGTAGTAGACGAGCACTTTGAAGGAGGGCGACACGTTGAAGCCCAGCTTGATGGTGATGAAATCGCCGCTCCTAACCTGGCCGTGAGTGACGATTTGACCTCGGGTCATGATCTGCCGCCAGAGGTCATCAGAGATCAGTCAGTGGCAGAGAGTAGAGACGTGCGTAGCGGCCCCCTCGCCACCCCACGACCACGTCAGATGGAAAAGGCTGCAGGTTCTTTGGTTAGCTGAGTTGTGCATCAATTTTCAGTCTGTTAACATTTTCATCATGGTTGCCGCTATGGAAACGCTTAGGAAATACGTTGCACAAATTCAGGTTGTTTACTGCTTTAAGTGCAGCTCCGGTTTATCCAGGCGATGTTGATAACTTGATTTTCAGACCTAGTCTAGAGGCAACATATTACGCCAATACAATTGCAGGCCTGTACTTACCAGATAGGTCATCACTTGGTTGTTGACGGTAGACTCCACCTTGAGCTTGAACTCTCCGGAACATTTCAGGTCGGACGGGTCTGCGACCGGAACGATCGAGATGAACGAGTCAGTGAGGGAGAACCACCCCTTCAGGGAGATGGAGTCACTTCCGGATGGACCGGACGAGCGTTTTGTTTTGATCTGAAGTAGGCGCGGGGGTCTGTCAGCCGGGTAGGTAAGTTTAAACAGTGTCTGTCAGTTCCGCTGGTCAGTTTAACCCTCGCCCGGGTAGGGAAAAATCACTACGTGTTCGGGTGGGGGGGTACGACACCCCCTTAGCGTTTCGCACCTGATTGGGCTAGAGCTTCGATTAAAAAACGACCGTGTTGCTTGTGACGAGTGGAATCCGCTGATACCCGATTGTAAGGTCTTAGTTCATTAGGTGACCTCTGAGGTTATGTCAATGACCCAAAAGTAATCAAAATTGTAAATGCGTATACATTTAATGTAATCGATCTATAATCGTGAATGAGCATATACTAATGCTTAATGGGTGCCACATTTGAAATCAGCGTCACAAAATGTCCTAGAAACTGGCAAATAAAAAAGTAATGGCAGGTCATCTGAGGTCAGTGACCTCGGTTGACCTGTGGAAGCGCATGACCCCAGTGGAGCATATAATTATATACAATTGATCCCAGATTTGAAATCAGGGTCACAAAATGTCCTAGAAACCACCAGAAGCAAACCAAAAGTCATCTGAGGTCATCGGAGGTCAATGACCTCGGTTAACCCCTGAAAAGCTCAATCGAGGTCACAATCTCAGTGAAAACCACAACTATCACCTGGAAACACCTGTGCATATGCTCCTGAACAACAAACACTCGGAAACTGCACAAGTTACAAGCATCGATACTACGGGACGTCAGTTGCGCCTGACATGACCTTGAGAAACATGTCATAGGTCAAGGGGCATGTGAGTTAAAAGTTCAAAATTGTCAGGGAATATTTGAAATTGTTTAATAGTAGGGTACAGAAAGTTGTATTGCAATCGGTTGAAAACTACGCGAGTGATTTTTTTTTGTAAAACCGAAAGGGGAATATCCCCCCATACCCGGGCGAGGGTTAAACAGTGTCTGTCTACACCGTTGGTCAGTTTAAACAGTATCTGTCAGCCCCACTGGTCAATTTAAACAGTGTCTGTCAGCCCCACTGGTCAGTTTAAAAAGTGTCTGCCAGCTCCGCTGGTCAGTTTAAACAGTGTCTGTCAGCTCCGTAGTTCAGTTTAAACAGTGTCTGTCAGCTCCGCTGGTCAGTTTAAACAGTGTCTGTCAGCCCCACTGGTCAGTATGAACAGTGTCTGTCAGCTCCGCTGGTCAGTTTAAACAATGTATGTCAGCCCCACTGGTCAGTTTAAACAGTGTCTGCCAGCTCCGCTGGTCAGTTTAAACAGTGTCTGTCAGCTCCGTAGTTCAGTTTAAACAGTGTCTGTCAGCTCCGCTGGTCAGTTTAAACAGTGTCTGTCAGCCCCACTGGTCAGTATAAACAGTGTCTGTCAGCTCCGCTGGTCAGTTTAAACAATGTATGTCAGCCCCACTGGTCAGTTTAAACAGTGTCTGTCAGCCCCGCTGATCAGTTTAAATAGTGTGTGTCAGCCCGCTGGTCAGTTTAAACAGTGTCTGTCGGCCCCACTGGTCAGTTTAAACAGTGTATGTCAGCCCCACTGGTCAGTTTAAACAGTGTCTGTCAGCCCCACTGGTCAGTTTAAACAGTGTCTGTCAGCCCCACTGGTCAGTTTAAACAGTGTCTGTCAGCCCCACTGGTCAGCTTAAACAGTGTCTGTCAGCCCCACTGGTCAGTTTAAACAGTGTCTGTCAGCCCCACTGGTCAGTTTAAACAGTGTCTGTCAGCCCCACTGGTCAGTTTAAACAGTGTCTGTCAGCCCCACTGGTCAGTTTAAACAGTGTCTGTCAGTCCCGCTGGTCAGTTTAAACAGTGTCTGTCAACTCCGCTGGTCAGTTTAAACAGTGTTTGTCATCCACACTGGTCAGTTTAAACAGTGTCTGTCTACCCCGCTGGTCAGTTTAAACAGTGTCTGTCAGCCCCACTGGTCAGTTTTAACAGCGTCTGTCAGCCCCACTGGTCAGTTTAAACTGTGTCTGTCAGCCCCACTGGTCAGTTTAAATAGTGTCTGTCAGCCCCGCTGGTCAGTTTAAACTGTGTCTGTCAGCGCCACTGGTAAGTTTAAACAGTGTCTGTCAGCCCGACTGGTCAGTTTAAACAGGGTCTGTTAGCCCCACTGGTCAGTTTAAACAGTGTCTGTCAGCCCCACTGGTCACTTTAAACAGTGTCTGCCAGCCCCTCTGGTCAGTTTAAACAGTGTATGTCAGCCCACTGGTCAGTTTAAACAGTGTCTGTCATTCCGCTGGTCAGTTTAAACAGATGTGTCTGTCAGCCCTGCTGGTCAGTTTAAACAGTGTCTGTCAGCTCCGCTGGTCAGTTTAAACAGTGTCTGTCAACTCTGCTGGTCAGTTTAAACAGTGTCTGTCAGCCCGGCTGGTCAGTTTAAACAGTGTCTGTCAGCCCCGCTGGTCAGTTTAAACAGTGTCTGTCAGCCCCACTGGTCAGTTTAAACAGTGTTTGTCATCCCCACTGGTCAGTTTAAACCGTGTCTGTCTACCCCGCTGGTCAGTTTAAACAGTGTCTGTCAGCCCCACTGGTCAGTTTTAACAGCGTCTGTCAGCCCTGCTGGTCAGTTTAAACAGTGTCTGTCAGCCCCGCTGGTCAGTTTAAACAGTGTCTGTCAGCCCGGCCGGCTGGCCAGTTTAAAGACGCGTTGACATTTTAAAGACGTACAGTGCAGCTACTCACATTAACCTGGCTCCTGATGATACCGGGCAACTGTGGGGAGATTCGGAAGCGAATACGGCCGTTCTTGTCACTGCTGTGCTCTCTGCAGTCATTCTTGCTCTTGGTAGGTACCGGAAGATGATGGATGGGTAGCTTGGTGAAGCCCTGGTTCGTGAGCGTCACCCCTCCTTTGCCTTTGACGTAGTACCTGGCCGCGGTAAGAGCCAGGACCGAGACGTTTATCAGCTGTGATAGTATCTCGCGCCGCAGACGGCACAATGCACAGTAAACAGTACACAGTTATGGTGCAGTGTACAGTACACAGTACACAGTTATGGTGCAGTGTACAGTACACAGTACAGTTATGGTGCAGTGTACAGTATACAGTGCACAGTTACCGTGCAGTGTACAGTACACAGTACACAGTTATGGTGCAGTGTACAGTACACAGTACACAGTTATGGTGCAGTGTACAGTAAACAGTACACAGTTATCGTGCAGTGTACAGTACACAGTACACAGTTATGGTGCAGTGTACAGTATACAGTGCACAGTTACCGTGCAGTGTACAGTACACAGTAAACAGTTATGGTGCAGTGTACAGTACACAGTTATGATGCAGTGTACAGTACACAGTACAAAGTTATGGTGCAGTGTACAGTGTACACAGTGCACAGGTATAGTGCAGTGTACAGTACACAGTACAAAGGTATGGTGCAGTGTACAGTACACAGTTCAGTTATGGTGCAGTGTACAGAACACAGTACACAGTTATGGTGCAGTGTACAGTACACAGTACACAGTTATTGTGCAGTATACAGTACACAGTACACAGTTATGATGCAGTGTACAGTACACAGTACACAGTTATGGTGCAGTGTACAGTACACAGTACACAGTTATGGTGCAGTGTACAGTACACAGTACATAATTACCGTGCAGTGTAAGTAAACAGTGCACAGTTATGGTGCAGTGTACTGTACACAGTACACAGTTATGGTACAGTGTACAGTACACAGTGCACAGTTATAGTGCAGTGCACAGTACACAGTACACAGTTATGGTGCAGTGTACAGCACACAGTACACAGTTATGGTGCAATGTACAGTGCACAGTATAAAGTTATGGTGCAGTGTACAGTACACAGTACACAATTATGGTGCAGTGTACAGTACAAAGTACACAGTTATGGTGCAGTGTACAGTACACAGTGCACAGTTATGGTGCAGTGTACAGTACACAGTACACAGTTATGGTGCAGTGTACAGTACACAGTACACAGTTATGGTGCAGTGTACAGTACACAGTATACAGTTATGGTGCAGTGTACAGTACACAGTACACAGTTATTGGGCAGCGTACAGTACACAGTACACAGTTATGGTGCAGTGTACAGTACACAGTACACAGTTATGGTGCAGTGTACAGTACACAGTACACAGTTATGGTGCAATGTACAGTACACAGTACACAGTTATGGTGCAGTGCACAGTACACAGTGCACAGTTATGGTGCAGTGTACAGTACACAGTACACAGTTATGGTGCAGTGTACAGTACACAGTACACAGATATGGTGCAGTGTACAGTACACAGTACACAGTTATGGTGCAGTATACAGTACACAGTACAGTTATGGTGCAGTGTACAGTGCACAGTACTCAGTTATGGTGCAGTGTACAGTACACAATGCACAGTTATGGTGCAATGTACAGTACACATTACACAGTTATGGTGCAGTGTACAGTACACAGTACACAGTTATAATGCAGTGCGCAGTACACAGTGCACATTTATGGTGCAGTGTACAGTACACAATGCACAGTTATGGTGCAGTGTACAGTACACAGTACACAGTTATGGTGCAGTGTACAGTACACAGTACACAGTTACCGTGCAGTGTACGGTACACAGTACATAGTTATGGTGCAGTGTACAGTGCACAGTACACAGTTATGGTGCAGTGGACAGTACACATTACACAGTTATGGTGCAGTGTACAGTACACAGTGCACAGTTACCGTGCAGTGTAAGTAAACAGTGCACAGTTATGTTGCAGTGTACTGTACACAGTACACAGTTATGGTACAGTATACAGTACACAGTGCACAGTTATAGTGCAGTGCACAGTACACAGTACACAGTTATAGTGCAGTGTACAGCACACAGTACAAAGTTATGGTGCAATGTACAGTACACAGTATAAAGTTATGGTGCAGTGTACAGTACACAGTACACAGTTATGGTGCAGTGTACAGTACAAAGTGCACAGTTATGGTGCAGTGTACAGTACACAGTGCACAGTTATGGTGCAGTGTACAGTACACAGTACACAGTTATGGTGCGGTGTACAGTACACATTACACAGTTATGGTGCAGTGTACAGTACACATTACACAGTTATGGTGCAGTGTACAGTACACAGTACACAGTTATGGTGCAGTGTACAGTAAACAGTATACAGTTATGGTGCAGTGTACAGTACACAGTAATCAGTTTTGGTGCAGTGTACAGTGCACAGTACACAGTTATGGTGCAGTGTACAGTACACAGTACACAGTTATGGTGCAGTGTCCAGTACACAGTACAGTTATGGTGCAGTGTACAGTACACAATGCACAGTTATGGTGCAATGTACAGTACACATTACACAGTTATGGTGCAGTGTACAGTACACAGTACACAGTTATGGTGCAGTGTACAGTACACAATGCACAGTTATGGTGCAGTGTACAGTACACAGTACACAGTTATGGTGCAGTGTACAGTACACAGTACACAGTTACCGTGCAGTGTACGGTACACAGTACACAGTTATGGTGCATTGTACAGTGCACAGTACACAGTTATGGTGCATTGGACAGTACACATTACACAGTTATGGTGCAGTGTACAGTACACAGTGCACAGTTACCGTGCAGTGTAAGTAAACAGTGCACAGTTATGGTGCAGTGTACTGTACACAGTGCACAGTTATGGTACAGTGTACAGTACCCAGTGCACAGTTATAGTGCAGTGCACAGTACACAGTACACAGTTATGGTGCAGTGTACAGCACACAGTACACAGTTATAGTGCAATGTACAGTACACAGTATAAAGTTATGGTGCAGTGTACAGTACACAGTACACAATTATGGTGCAGTGTACAGTACAAAGTACACAGTTATGGTGCAGTGTACAGTACACAGTACACAGTTATGGTGCAGCGTACAGTACACAGTACACAGTTATGGTGCTGTGTACAGTACACAGTACACAGTTATGGTGCAGTGTACAGTACACAGTACACAGTTATAATGCAGTGCACAGTACACAGTGCACAGTTATGGTGCAGTGTACAGTACACATTGCACAGTTGTGGTGCAGTGTACAGTACACAGTACACAGTTATGTTGCAGTATACAGTACACAGTACAGTTATGGTGCAGTGTACAGTGCACAGTACTCGGTTATGGTGCAGTGTCCAGTGTACAGTACACAGTTATGGTGCAGTGTACAGTACACAGTACATAATTATGGTGCAGTGTACAGTACACATTACACAGTTATGGTACAGTGTACAGTACACAGTACACAGTTATGGTGCAGTGTACAGTACACATTACACAGCTATGGTGCAGTGTACAGTACACAGTACACAGTTATGGTGCACTTTACAGTACACAGTACACAGTTATGGTGCAGTGTACAGTACACAATGCACAGTTATGGTGCAATGTACAGTACACATTACACAGTTATGGTGCAGTGTACAGTACACAGTACACAGTTATAATGCAGTGCACAGTACACAGTGCACAGTTATGGTGCAGTGTACAGTACACCATGTACAGTTATGGTGCAGTGTACAGTACACAGTACACAGTTATGGTGCAGTGTACAGTACACAGTACACAGTTACCGTGCAGTGTACGGTACACAGTACACAGTTATGGTGCAGTGTACAGTACACAGTACACAGTTATTGTGCAGTGTACAGTACACAGTACACAGTTATGGTGCAGTGTACAGTGTACAGTACACAGTTATGGTGCAGTGTACAGTACACAGTACATAACTATGGTGCAGTGTACAGTGCACAGTACACAGTTATGGTGCAGTGTACAGTACACAGTACACAGTAATGGTGCAGTGTACAGTACAAAGTACACAGTTATGGTGCAGTGTACAGTATACAGTGCACAGTTATGGTGCAGTACACAGTATACAGTACACAGTTATGGTGCAGTGTACAGTACACAATACACAGTTATAGTGCAGTGTACAGTACACAGAACACAGTAATGATGCAGTGTACAGTACACAGTACACAGTTATGGTGCAGTGTACAGTGCACAGTACACAGTTATGGTGCAGTGTACAGTACACAGTAATCAGTTTTGGTGCAGTGTACAGTGCACAGTACACAGTTATGGTGCAGTGTACAGTACACAGTACACAGTTATGGTGCAGTGTCCAGTACATAGTACAGTTATGGTGCAGTGTACAGTACACAGTACACAGTTATGGTGCAGTGTACAGTACACAGTACAGTTATGGTGCAGTGTACAGTGCACAGTACTCAGTTATGGTGCAGTGTACAGTACACAGTACACAGTTATGGTGCAGTGTACAGTACACAGTACACAGTTATGGTGCAGTGTATAGTACACAGTGCACAGTTATGGTGCAGTGTACAGTGCACAGTACACAGTTATGGTGCAGTGTACAGTACACATTACACAGCTATGGTGCAGTGTACACTGTACAGTACACAGTACACAGTTATGGTGCAGTGTACAGTACACAGTACACAGTTATGGTGAAGTGTACAGTACACAATGCACAGTTATGGTGCAGTTTACAGTACACAATACACAGTTATGGTGCAGTGTACAGTACACAATACACAGTTATGGTGCAGTATACAGTACACAGTACACAGTTATGGTGCAGTGTACAGTACACAATGCACAGTTATGGTGCAGTGTACAGTACACAGTACACAGTTATGATGCAGTGTACAGTACACAGTGCCCAGTTATGGTGCAGTGTACAGTACACAGTACACAGTTATGGTGCAGTGTACAGTGCACAGTATACAGTAATGGTGCAGTGTACAGTACACAGTACACAATTATGGTGCAGTATACAGTACACAGTAAACAGTTATGGTGCAGTGTACAGTACACATTACAAAGTTACCGTGCAGTGTAAGAATACCAAAATAAGGTGACCGGCCCAAATTCGCGAAGAAAAAGATTGGAGTACCTTTTTACCACAAAAAGATGCTCCCCCCACGGAGAGAGGATGGATCCGCCAGTGTGCGCCACCAATTATCATAAGTGGAAGGGCGAGATTGTTCCACATCATAGCAAAAAGGAAACGCGATGCATGTTTATAATTTGACATCTTCCTTTCAGTGGTAACGACGTAGCGTTGACGATGTATCTAAATACAATTATATATAAGCGATTGAAACTGTAAATTTCCAGTGCATTTTAGCATTAAAAAATACTTAACCCGCGCACTGCAGGGGGGGGGGGGGGGTGATTTCCTCCCCCCCTCCCCTAAGATTTTTCAAAGATAGCGAAAAAACAGCGGCGCGCACCGCCGCCGGGTTTTGGCACACCTGTTAGGACATCAATTGAGCACACTCTTAAAAAAAAATAACCTTGGGTCATCTCAGGTCAGGTCACCAGACCAGGTCAAGTGATCCCACCTCCAAAAATGTGTGCAGTTGTGCCAAAGCCAGAGTTTTTCACCGACCAGTTTGAAACTTACAGGATGTCATGAGGGTATAAGTACTTACAATTTGTTTGTCTCGGAATTTTGATATTGTTGACCGAAGGTCAGGTCAATTTCGTAACTTCCCCATAATAAGTCACTGGGGAAATATACAAATGCTTCCTATTTCAAGGATATGCATGAAATTAGTCCAATTACTTCTGGATCATGTTATTATGGGATATTCTTGATGATCCAAGTGTAAGTTTTGTTCAGTGACCCCTATGGGGTCATTTGAGGTCATGCGAGGTCACCATCACTTTTTCTCAATAACCCCCGACATAATGAAGATAGTGAAGTAAAACAGACATAAATGTGTTTGTCTCGTCGAGACACGTCTTGACATATGCAACATGCCCTACTTGGGTCACCGCTTGACCTTGACCTGAGGTCAAGTTTTCAAGTTGACTTAACAAGGTCACTATGTATATAATTCGAAGTGCCTTGACAAGATAAACACAAAGGCGTAAACAGTTTTCCGTTATCATTATATTTATTAATTAAAAGTTAATAGCGAAAAGCGATTTTGCACCAAAAAAAAATTACCTCTGGATCCTTAAATGTTGACCTGAGATCAAATTTGAGGAGACCTTTTCGATTGAAAATCACACTGACTGGCGTTTTCATTTTTCAGTTTGTTTCTAAATAGCATAGTTTCTGAGATATATTGGAATTTCTGGAGCGATGTCCTAAAACAGGAGAGAAAAACTGAACAATTTGACCTTTAATGACCTCTGGTGACCTCAATTTTGACCTGACCTTAAACAAGATTTCAATACTTTCGATAGAACATGTATCAAGCTATCAAATGCCGTTTTCCGCCTCTCGCTACGCAGCGCGGTTTTCGAGATCTCACGGGATTCGGAAATCAACCCCCCGCAGTTCGTGTTCGGTGCAAAGTCCCTGCAGTGCGTGGGTAAGAGGAATATACAATCACACATGTCATAATCCATTGAAAATTACTGTTTCGGAAAGAGAACGCATCGATGGTATGACGATTTAGATATACAGGTAAGTGCATAGTAATCGAGTCGTGACTCATGTATCAGTACATGCATCGAGTCGTGTCTCATGTATTAGTACATACATCGAGTCGTGTCTCATGTATCAGTACATACATCGAGTCGTGTCTCATGTGTCAGTACATACATCGAGTCGTGACTCATGTATCAGTACATACATCGAGTCGTGTCTCATGTATCAGTACATACATCGAGCCGTGTCTCATGTGTCAGTACATACATCGAGTCGTGTCTCATGTATCAGTACATACATCGAGTCGTGTCTCATGTATCAGTACATACATCGAGTCGTGTCTCATGTGTCAGTACATACATCGAGTCGTGTCTCATGTATCAGTACATACATCGAGTCGTGTCTCATGTATCAGTACATACATCGAGTCGTGTCTCATGTGTCAGTACATACATCGTGTCGTGTCTCATGTATCAGCACATATATCGAGTCGTGTCTCATGTATCAGTACATGCATCGAGTCGTGTCTCATGTGTCAGTACATACATCGTGTAGTGTCTCATGTGTCAGTACATACATCGAGTCGTGTCTCATGTATCGGTACATAGGTCGAGTCGTGTCTCATGTATCAGTGCATAGATCGAGTCGTGTCTCATGTATCAGTACATACATCGAGTCGTGTCTCACGTGTCAGTACATACATCGTGTCGTGTCTCATGTATCAGTGCATAGATCGAGTCGTGTATCATGTATCAGTACATGCATCGAGTCGTGTCTCATGTATCAGTACATCAATCGAGTCGTGTCTCATGTGTCAGTGCATAGATCGAGTCGTGTCTCATGTATCAGTACATACATCGAGTCGTGTCTCACGTGTCAGTACATATATCGAGTCGTGTCTAATGTATCAGTACATACATCGAGTCGTGTATCATGCATCAGTACATACATCGAGTTGTGTCTCATGTATCAGTACATACATCGTGTCGTGTCTCATGTATCAGTACATACATCGAGTCGTGTCTCATGTGTCAGTACATACATCGTGTAGTGTCTCATGTATCAGTACATACATCGAGTCGTGTCTCATGTATCAGTACATACATCATCCGATTTCCAAAAATGTCGTGTGTCATGTATCGGTACATATATCGTGTCGTGTCTCATGTATCAGTACATACATCGAGTCGTGTCTCATGTGTCAGTACATACATCGAGTCGTATCTCATATATCAGTTCATCAATCGAGTCGTGTCTCACGTGTCAGTACATACATCGAGTCGTGTCTCATGTATCAGTACATCAATCGAGTCGTGTCTCACGTGTCAGTACATACATCGAGTCGTGTCTCATGTATCAGTACATACATCGTGTCGTGTGTCATGTATCGGTACATATATCGTGTCGTGTCTCATGTATCAGTACATACATCGAGTCGTGTCTCATGTATCAGTACATACATCGTGTCGTGTCTCATGTGTCAGTACATACATCGAGTCGTGTCTCATGCATCAGTGCATACTTCGTGTCGTGTCTCATGTATCAGTACATACATCGAGTCGTGTCTCATGCATCAGTACATACATCGTGTCGTGTCTCATGTATCAGTACATACATCGAGTCGTGTCTCATGTATCAGCACATACATCGAGTCGTGTCTAATGTATCAGTACATACATCGTGTCGTGTCTCATGTATCAGTACATACATCGTGTCGTGTCTCATGTATCAGTGCATACATCGAGTCATGTATCAGACAGCGAATAATGCATGCCAAGCATTAACCCTATTTGTAACAGGCTCCTGGCTACCCCTATTTGTAACAGGGGGGGGGGGCGGATTCCGCCCCCCCCCCCGGAGATTTTGAGATCCGATCTTGAGACCCGTCCGATTTCCAAAAATGAAATGGTGTTTGGTTCCCCTCAACACGATTTCTATAAAATAAAAAATCCAATTTTTTGATAGGGGGCAACAGGGGGCAAAAACCACAAATTTTAGTGGTATTTTTGATCCAACATAGCTTTCATGTGTATCGACCGATTTTAACATAACTAATACGAATCGATAGAGATTGAATTGGAAATTGATATATGACAGTGGCGCTTGAAAATTGAAAAATCATAGGCGTGTGCAGGTCACTCAATATGGGGGTGAAGTAAATACGTAATAAAACAATTTTTTGATGTTTTTTTTAAAATAAAATAAATGGAATGTGATTGTGACATTAGACAAAACAGTTAAAAATCATATTTTTTGCCATAGGAGGTACCAGGTTAGTGAAAAGGGGGTAAAATTGGAAAAAAATATTAACCGCAGACAAGTTGCTACCCAGCACTATAAATATGTTACTGATCGTAGATAGTTCCTTTTTGCATGTTGTACTTCATCATAGGCGTATCCAGGATCCAAACTGGGGCGGCTCAATACCTTTTGATAAGTATATTATCCACTATTATGATAACGAACTAATCAACAGTGACTATTTCACTTACAACTTCAATTAACATTGCTTACCCCCTTTTCCCTACCTGGACTTGCCTATTATCTTATAATCGTTCGTAGAGTAGCCTGTGGTGCGTGTTTCATCCGAAAACTACAGTATGTTATGTCATTGTACGCCCATGCCTCTTAGTTTCCTTGCAATAATATGACCCCCTTTCTTCCATTCCTGAGCGCGCCTCTGCAAAAAATGACTTATTCCCTTTTCTGGCCTCATATCTGCATATATCATTATAAGCTAACCGTCTATTGCGCCGTTATCTCTGGCATATCGTCATCACCAAGCCAGTCAACCCCCTTTTCATGTGCCTGAACACGCCCCTGAAACTCTATGTATAATAAATTATGCAAATAATAGAAGCAGAAACTATCTTTTACATCTTGATAACTATAAATGCCCCTTACATTGCTCTATTTGCTTCCCGCCAAGCATTGAATACTTCCTGGAAATCCCCCCATTTCAAGTCCCTGAAACCGCTTCTGCCATGGCATTTTTATGATATTTCATTAACATCAACTAATTTTCACTTGTTGCAATCACCGTGAACCGATGTAACTCCTTCATACTTGAGGCAGTTGGGAAGAAACCGTGAAGATCGCATTTCCGTATTATCGCCAAATATTGCCTCCGAACCCACCCAAAACTGTACCTTGGAACCGCCTCTGTTAAGGTTAAGAACTCAAAATTTTCAAAAGACTTCAAATGCGCTATTCAATTCTATGAAAAGTCCCGAAATTTCATGGGCTTGCTCCCAGCCGCTCTTGAGATATCTGCGAAACACATGAGGGGGGGGGGGCGGAATCAGCCCCCCCTGTTACAAATAGGGTTAACTCGAGAAAGAAACCGTCACAGCGTATAAAGTCACGAATAATGCAAGCAAAGTAACGCAACAAAATAAATTAGAATACGGCACTACGCTGTGCATTTGCTGGATGAAGCAGACCTAAACCAAATATTGCCTATGGAAAACCGAAATGTGCCGTCTAACTTACGGAGCGTACGGATGTGGATTCTGTGACTTGAGAATCGGCTTGAGCTTTCCCTGGTCTCTATAGGTTTCTGTGTGGCACACTTCCAGCACCTCCCTGACGAGCGGGTTGCCGTCCGCCCCCTTCACGGTCGCCTGTGGCAGCCCGCACATGTCACGCAGTTGCCATAACACTGAATTATTAGCACAGACAGCTATATCAAAACGTAAAAATAACACCTGGAGATATTGGGACATCATAGGTACTTTTTAGATAGGTGCGTTTGCAATTAAAGGTATTTATTTAATCAATATTATGCGCCAGTTTTTATGCGCCAGTAATTGTAATTTGAAACATGTTCGCTATGCGTGTCCTACCTACGTATAAAACATTGTTAAAACATCAACACGCCTCTTTGTTACCATTGTTTGTGAGTCGCGCGCTATTAGTGTCTGGTCCCTCTCCCGCTGTTTGCGATTAGGGCATGTCGTAAGCGTCTGCCTCGCCCCGATCAAAAATTTACTTAGAGGGAATGTTTCACCTGTGTATTGGTTTTTAACTAAGATAGCCATTATCTTTGGCCGTTATTTAAATGTCGAAAATACTAAGGTCATTTTCCCCAAAACTTAGCCGTTTTTAAGCAATTTAATTTCTTATTTGCAAAATGGGGTCTAGGCTAGTCCCGCCGCTGATTGGCTACAGCCACTTTGTCAGCCAATCCCACTTTGCAGCCAATTAGCGGCGGTCTATAGTTCAATAATGACGTAATCAGCCCAAATTTAAATACTTAATTTGCATAAAGTTAAGTGATTTTTCGAGAGAGAGAAAAATAACACCATCGTTTTCAGCAGCACTTACTTCATATTTTCGACTACAACCAGCGAATATTTGACAACTTTCAGAAAGGTGAAACATTCCCTTTAATGTCGAGCAGTACTCACAAAACCGATGTAATCCAGGTTAGGCTTGATGAAGTTGGCGCCAGCCTGTTTGTCAATCTTGACGTTCAGCCGCGGAGTCTGGATGACAATGCTGAGGTCGGAGCCGAGCACCAGATCCGTGCCAGCTTCCGTCACGTTCGCCTTGAACATGACCTGACGCCAAGTACAGACACCGTGTCACAGGGTCATTAGGGCAGGTCATCAGGGCGGGAGTCATCAGGGCAGGTCATCAGGGCAGGTCATTAGGGCAGGTTATCAGGGCTGGTCATCAAGGCAGGTCATCAGAGCAGGTCATCAGGACATGTCATTAGGGCAGGGCAGGTCAGCAGGGCAGGTCATCAGGGCAGGTCATCAGGGCAGGTCATCAGGGCAGGTCATCAGGGCGGGAGTCATCCGGGCAGGTCATCAGGGCAGGTCATTAGGGCAGGTTATCAGGGCTGGTCATTAGGGCAGGTCATTAGGGCAGGTTATCAGGGCTGGTCATCAAGGCAGGTCATCAGAGCAGGTCATCAGGACATGTCATTAGGGCAGGGCAGGTCAGCAGGGTAGGTCATCAGGGCAGGTCATCAGGACAGGGCAGGTCATCAGGGCAGGGCAGGTCATCAGGACAGGGCAGGTCATCAGGTCAGATCATCAGGGCAGAGCAGGTCATCAGGGCAGGTCATCAGGGCAGGGCAGGTCATCAGGGCAGGTCACCAGGACAGGGCAGGTCATCAGGTCAGGTCATCAGGGCAGGGCAGGTCATCAGGACAGGGCAGGTCATCAGTACAGGTCATCAGGGCAGGGCAGGTCATCAGGACAGGGCAGGTCATCAGGACAGGTCATCAGGACAGGGCAGGTCATCAGGGCAGGTCATCCGGGCAGGGAAGGTCATCAGGACAGGTCATCAGGACAGGGCAGGTCATCAGGTCAGGTCATCAGGGCAGAGCAGGTCATCAGCACAGGTCATCAGGGCAGGGAAGGTCTTCAGGACAGGGCAGGTCATCAGGGCAGGTCATCAGGACAGGTAATCAGGGCAGGGTAGGTCATCAGCCTGCAGGACAGGTCATCAGCGTGGGTCATCAGGGCAGGGCAGGTCATCAGGACAGGTCATCAGGGCAGGTCATCCGGGCAGGGAAGGTCATCAGGACAGGTCATCAGGGCAGGGCAGGTCATCAGGACAGGGCAGGTCATCAGCGTGGGTCATCATGACAGGGCAGGTCATCAGGGCAGGTCATCAGGGCAGGTCATCAGGGCAGGTCATCAGGGCAGGTCATCAGGGCAGGTCATCAGGACAGGGCAGGTCATCAGGACAGGGAAGGTCATCAGGGCAGGGCAGGTCATCAGGGCAGGTCATCAGGACAGGGTAGGTCATCAGGACAGGGTAGGTAATCAGGGCAGGTCATAAGTCGGCAGGTCATCAGGGCAGGGCAGGTCATCAGGGCAGGTCATCAGGGCAGGTCATCAGGGCAGGTCATCAGGACAGGGAAAGTCATCAGTGTGGGTCATCAGGGCAGGGCAGGTCATCAGGGCAGGGCAGGTCATCAGGACAGGGCAGGTCATCAGGGCAGGTCATCAGGGCAGGGCAGGTCATCAGGGCAGGTCATCAGTGTGGGTCATCAGCGTGGGTCATCAGGGAAGGTCATCAGTGTGGGTCAGCAGCCGGCAGTTTTTCCTGTCATGCCACCCGTAGACGACTGCAATGGTTCCCTTTTTTAATGACAATTGACAGTATGCAAATCGCTGTTTGGCAATAAAGCACCACTTTCTCGCTATAGCTATGACCCCAGCGTAAACGTCATATAATCTTGCTCTTGCCACCATCTGCTACGACCCGAAAGATATTTCATATTTAACTCTGTAAGTGTCGTGTCGTTTTCACTATAATTACAAGTTCTTACTCGTATAGGTCTGCCCTTGAGATCACGTAAGTATTTCCGGCGTTCAATTATCGCCACAAACGAAGACGCAGGGACGTAGAAACATCATGGGAAGTGTGTGTGTGTGGGGGGGGGGGGGGGGGGGAGTGAGACTTTGATCTCGTCTTGGGAGGAACCAACTCTTCCACCCTATGTAGATTTGAGATTTGCTCGTCTTGGCGAACCTTTTGCTGTCTCAAATTTGCATCATAAAGCAAACGAACAGTTCTAGCATAACTTATCAAGAAGTGAGGGAACTAGGGCTCCCTGGCCCCTCTTTTTTACGCTTATGCGAAAATATCGTCAATATAGCGCTAAACATGCGCCGACAGGCAGCACATATACAATCAGCCATGCTCAATAGGCTGTGTCATCAATAACAGAGGATGCTCTTCACTCACTTCATTTCATACACATACAGGGGCGTCGCCACCGAGGGGAGGGGCTGGGTGTCCGGGCCCCCAGGATCGCTCATTCAGTACTCGTCCAGGAAACACGTCATTCAGGCCTACGTGTTTCCTCACATCACTTACTGTCTCTGCGTGTGGGGTGGGGCGGCCAAGGGCCAGCTTCACAAAATCAAAAAGCTGATCAACTTGCGGCCAGAATTGTTGCAGGATCCAAAAAGCACCAGCGCATCACCCCGGCTGTAAATTATCTAGGATGGTCGAGGATCGAGACCCTGGTGTCGCACCGCGACGCCATCAAAGTGTACAAGATACTGCGCGTGGAGGGCATGCCGGCCGCGCTGCGCGCTCTGTTTGTGCTCCGCTCTGCCCTGTCGGACCGCCGTTTTCGCGCCACAGATCAAGGCAGCCTCCACCTACCAAGTGCAGGCTAGCCGCTACACAGAAGGCTTTCTCCTATCGTGCCGCTGCGGCCTGGAATAGCCCGCCATCGTCCGCCCGTGTCGTGCAGACCGTGGGCGCTTTTAAGTCCGCATTACCGACCTAGCTGACTCAGTACTATCATTGTAGATGGTGTAGTATCATGTGTGTATCAGTAGTATCATTGTAGTAGGAGTAGTATCATTGTAGTATCAGTAGTATCATTGTAGTATCAATAGTGTCATTACAGTATCAGTAGTATCATTGTTGTATTAGTAGTATCATTGTAGTATCAGTAGTATCATTGTAGTATCAGTAGTATCATTGTAGTAGCAGTATTATCATTGTAGAATCAGTAGTATCATTGTAGAATCAGTAGTATCATTGTAGTATCAGTAGTATCATTGTAGATGGCGAAGTATCATTGTAGATGGCGTATTATCATTGTAGTATCAGTAGTATCATTGTAGTATCATTAGTATCATTGTAGTATCAGTAGTATCATTGTAGTATCAGTAGTATCATTGTAGATGGCGTATTATCATTGTAGTATCAGTAGTATCATTGTAGTATAAATAGTATCATTGTAGTATCAGTAGCATCATTGTAGTATCAGTAGTATCATTTTAGTATCAGTAGTGTCATGGCTGTTTCAGTAGTATCATTGCTGTATCAGTAGTATCATTGTAGTATCAGTAGTATTATTGTTGTATCAGTAGTATCATTGTAGTATCAGTATTATCATTGTTGTATCAGTAGTATCATTGTAGTATCAGTAGTATCATTGTAGAAGGCGTATTATCATTGTAGTATCAGTAGTATCATTGTAGTATCAGTAGTATCATTGTAGATGGCGTATTATCATTATAGTATCAGTAGTATCATTGTGGTATCATTAGTATCATTGTAGTATCCTAGTTTAACTGATTTTTTTCCAAACACGATTTAATTATATTTTGAAATACAATTTATTTTTATATTGTCAAAAATGGCCACACATCGTGGCGATTCAAGACAGAAGGTCGTAAATTATTAATTTTCTCAAAACTATATACATATTACATACTCTCTGAGACATACTCTCTGATCTCAGTTTACATGTCAGAGCGGAACGCTTATATTCGGCGTCTGTATTATATTTATTCTGCTTTGTTTATACTTGAATACAGGCGGGCGACTAAAATAGCAAGTGTTAGACAATTATTCCCTGATTATTTCGATAATACGTATTTATTTCGATCGCATACGTAATATTAGAAGGTAAGGCAGTTTCATTTTAAATACAGAGTTGCTGGTTGTCTCCGTGGAGGTAAGTGATCGGCAATACACCATGGTATGGGGATTTTTCCGGGTTTCATTTGGTGCATACGTAATTTTCCACCCAGAGATTCAACGAAACGAGCACGGAGCAAGTCAGTTCAGTTGACACGTGCGACAACTGTGTTTATAAAGCAGAAAACGCGTTTATATTTCAACCTCGGTTTTCTATAACCTGTCGAGGCGCGCCAATAGAAGTTAATAATAATTTTAACAATAGTTTTCCGATCGCCGCAAAATTTTATTGCGCTGGTGCGAACCTACCACCGGTCTTGCGTGCCAAATTTCGCGTACCTAACTGAAACCGGCATCAAGTTATTAGCCCATTTGTGGCTGGGACTCGGACGCACGGATGGACGCACGGACATGTTATAATTAATAGTAGAGACTAGAAGGCCTAAAATTTATATAGCCATTTATTTATATAGCCAGCCAATACGTTCGATGCCCATTAATTGGTCCGATTTAGGTATTTATTTTAATAAAACATTTATTTATTAGCCATTTATTTATATATTAATTATTTAAATAGCCAGCTAATTATATACCTAGCTAATAGTTAAATGCCCATTAACCAGTCCTATTTAGGTATTATTTTAATAATACACATTTATTTTTATATCCAGCTAATTTATATTTTAATATTTGATATCCCGTTTTAGAAAAAATCCGGGCGCCTGTCGGAATCGAACCCGCTTCACTCACTTAGTTATCAGCGACGCTACTCACTACATCACCGACGCGTACTGCTGAGCGTCCATTTTTAAGATGTTAATCAATATTTTATGTTTGTATTCCTCTTAACTTAACTATTAGCCGGTGGCAGAATATTTTAGGTGGATAGCATAGGACGCATTTTTTTTATATAGCCAGCTAATATATACAGCTAGCCAATCCATTCGCTGCCCATTTCTCGGTCCGATTTATATGTTATGAAAGGTGCCCGCTGTCGGCCGTGGGAAACTCAAACGCTCGCCGGCCAAGGTCACTGGCCGTCAGGTAGCGCCTCTGACGGCGGAAGGCAAACTAATCCCGGCCTCCGCCGTCGCCTGGCGAGTCCCGGCGAGTCCGCGTCTTAGCGGCAGGAATTTATCACGTTTGTCTTCATCATAAGTTTTATACTAGCTACAAGCGAAATATTTTGGGTGGATAGTGGTCAGTGAAGACGGCGCTATCTGAGTGTATATTTTGTTTTTTTTTGTGTGTGAAAACTCTTCTTCGTGCTATCCTTTACGGTGTTGGGAAGAATAGCATTGGCGAAACAAAATATTGCAAAGATATTGCAAAATTGGGGAAACTCAAGTTCTGATACTGCATCTACCCGTAAATATAACTTATGAAATAACACTTACCCGAGAAACATAGATGTTGCGACTCTCGAATTTGCTGCCGACGCCGATTTTCGAGAGGAGGACATCGAACTCAGCGCAGCCTTCTGAATCGCTCTGCCGGTAAGGGCGACAACATGGAACAAAATTCACAAGTGGACGCCGCTACAAGTGCAACGTGTGCAATGTGCATACCTACATATTGGAGATAATTGCTGTCGAAGAGTATATCCGGGTAATATTCCATATTTGGTAATATGATTACGAAAAATGTAGTTTGATTTGAGATACCAGTGATGCACCAGAACAGTTATATTCATGTTTCTGAAGAATGATGCCACAACGCAAAAAGTTAAGTATTATTTGTTTCCATAGGTCATCAAAGAGTGATATTTTAATTCAGGTTTGAATACAAATAAATACAATATCGGATGGAGCAAACGAATATCACAAAATAAATTAAATCGCTGGACGATTATTTAAACGCCTACTTACTTATCCTTCCCCAGTCTATTTGTGAGAAAGCATGTTAAAATACATAAAATTCACAGTTACATTTTGGAGCGGCTGTAGTGATCTTTATTTTCGGGTTCTTACCACATCCTTCAGAGTTATGTTGGAGGGAGTTTCCCCTCTTTCGTCAAGGACTCCAAATCTGTTACGTCTGAAGAAGTAGTTGGGAACGGACCTTTCTGCATATAGGACCACAGCAGCCGATGACACCGGCTTGCCGAATGTGTACCTGAGAACGAAGAAAACGGCGGTCACTCTCTCCATCATTCTCAATGCACAGGCACTGCACTCTAGGACAACACTACAGTGACAGACGAAAATTGATGTTAAATTTGCTTGAAACAGCAAAGAAGAAACCAGTTGTGAATTGTGATACGCATTATTACCGAGCGGATGCGAGATCTTCCGTCAACAAGGGGACAAATCTACCCATGAGCGGAGTTGAACTCAACGCAAAGATTTAACCCGCGAGTTACTGGGGTATATTTCATAACGCTACTTACTGGGGTGGGGGGGGGGCAATTTCCCCCCCCCCTCGGATCTCCGGAACTGCTGGACCGAATGTAAATAATTCAAAGGCATTCGATAGCCCTGGGAAATTTATCGAGGGAAACATAATATTGTTGACCTCGCGGTCACCGATGACGTCACAGGTCAGGTCAAGTACAAAATGGTTGACCGTGTCAAAAGGTCTCGATGGATGGAATTGTCGCGCAAAATTGCTATATTAAACGCATAAACTGTCGATAAATCGGTATGATTCGCGTGTCTGACACTTCTAAGTACCTTTCTAAGCCGTGTATGACCTTGGGTCAGGTAAAGGTCATCCGAGGTCACAAGGTCAAACTGCATATTGCTGTCATTAGGCGTTGTAACACATGTTTATGGGTTTGTTTTTAATCTAGAACGCGTAAAATGACCTTAGAACATTGTTTTTTCCATAAAAATAGAAGTAAAAAGCAAAAATGGAAATGCGTTTTTTATGCATGGTAATGCTGTGAGAGGTGGTCGATATTTGTAATTTAAGGGTCATAACTTAGTCATTTTTGAAGATATCGACTTCAAATTTGGTACACATATTCACCGCACACTATTAATCACATATATTCCGGTTTTTGGATAATTCCGATTTTTTCTTGAAAATTTTGAAGAAGAAAAATATATATTTGGATTTCTCAAAAATTTTAATAAAAAAAACTCAAAAATCCGAGATTGAAGTTTGGTATTCCGGGCTATTGTCAGTAATATGATTTAAGACAATTGAGTTTATCTCAAACATCGTGCCTTTGACAGCGTTTTCCGCAAACCATTATTTTGCAACAAAAACCGAAGAACATGGCGTCACTCTGACGTCATTCCCAGTTGATCTATAATCATCTCATATATTTTCTTTTCCACAAATGTGTAGAATTGATGTGAGAGAAGGTACTTTAAGTTTGGTGACGATACCAGTGTTGGTTTAGGAGTTAGTGCAAAATAACGGGAGGGGGAGGGGCAAAAAATAGCCCCCCAGTAACTCGCGGGTTAAAACGCGACCTGGAGGGCCTCTGATAATTACACGCTATCAACGTGAAACTTCGGGTACCTTCTTATAAATAATTTTGACGTCTTGTGTGCAAAAATGAAGAAATTTCGTCGAAATTTTCCGAATAATAGCGAATTTAGTGTCGTCACTACACACCAATTTTACACCAAAATCAGCTAAACTTTGCCAGGCTGTACAAATGCCACATTTGAAGCAAAATGCAATCGAAAAACGCCAAAAGATAGCAAATTGCAACGGTTACAAACTGGCTATTTCGCAGTTTTGCAAACGTTAGTTTTTGACCCCCAAAACTAAAAAAAAAAACATTTTTTTTTGGGGGGGGGGAGAAATTATCACAAAATCATATTTTTTAAATATTAAAAACACCGGAAGATATGTCAGAGAACCATACATAGGTAACTAGCATACCAAAGGTCAAACTGATATCTCCATTTTTGAATGAATTATGACATCTAAAGTAGGGTAATTCATGACGTCATGTTTTGAAATTGCGTTTTTTGGCTTTTATTGACCAGATACAGACAAATAAATGCCATCACTGTATTTCTGAGACAACACTGGTCTAGTAACATGCCTTTGTTGGCTAGATTTAAAAAAAATACAATTTTGACCTTCGGTAACCTAAATTTGACCTGAAATTGACATTTACTTCACGTAAATGAAGTCAGGGGGTAAAATAACTATCACTATCGAATTATACGTGGAAAATAACTCATAAAACATGTGTTGCATGACTTTGAAATTTATATATTGATATTTTGAGCATAGTGACCTTTTGTGACCTGACCTTGACCTTGACCTTGGCCAACAATCTCACTTTAGCTCATGCGGGATATGTATCATACCTTTAGCAGCACTTTGGGTGAAACTGGTCGCAATCGAAGGCTTTGGATGGAAAGTATGACCCATAAGCTCAAATACGCCGATTTTGACCTTTGACCGGGTACCCTGGCTGATATTTGACAATATATTGAGCGAACTATTTGTGGTAGCGCAATATGACTACCACTACAACGTTCCAAATTGAATGGAGAATGATTATAGGTGTTCCAGGGCTAACACAAATTATTTCGTGGTTGTCGTCGAAATTAAGACCGGGGATGGTGATTGTCCTGAGTCCTGCGATATTCAAATTCATAATACAAAATGTGCGCAACTGGTGCCAGTATACGCCCTAGTGCACTATCAATTCTGCCTGGGCTTTTTCTTCGGACTTCAATATTGGGCAGTACCTGAAAGCAGAAAATGGGATGTCGATAAATTTATCGGAAAATTTGACGTGAAACATGCAAATAGACCTTTCGACTGCCGCATTGAGCGTCACCCGCGCATCATTGATTAGGAAGATAAACACTAAACAGGATGTACATTGGCCAAATATTGCTCCCCCTTCGTCAATGGCGTTAGGCTGAGACCCCAGTAAAAAGCGAGTTATATCCGTACCTGATTTTGCGTTGTTCATATGCCCCTGTGCCTTCTCACAACCACCGTCATTACTTCAGCGTGATTCGTCACTGCACAAGTCTAGACAACGCGGGATTCAGAGCGTCGCACAGCGCACTGTACTTGTCCAGCGCTACTCGCGCGCAGCGCACTGAATGACTTCAAGGGGTCAATATGTAAACAAAGTTGAAATAAGAATGTTGGGCCGGCCGGGCGGGAGTGACGCAAGATGGACCACCAGCTGTATCCGCCGGTCGCCGGAAACACCAAAGTGTGTCTTGCCGTCCCAAAAAACCGCACCTCCGAGGAATTTTGTTTCAAGATCATAGGTCAACAGTCAAGGTCACTTTAAATAAAGCACTTTTAAAAACGGTGTACCCTCTAAAATATTTATTTATCAACAGATTTGAGAAGAAGAAAAAAACATAAAAATGTGTCTCACCGTCCCGACAAACCGTATCTCCGAGGAATTTGGTTTCAAGGTCATAGGTCAACTTCAAGGTCACTTAGGTCACTTAGAAAAACGGTGTACCTACCCTCTAAAATCTGTATTTATCAACCAATTCGGTGCGGTTTGTCGGGACGGTGAGACACACTTAAGTGTTTGTTTTTCCGAATCGGTTGATAAATACAGATTTTAGAGGGTACACCGTTTTTCTAAGTGACTTAAAGTAACCTTGACGTTGACTTATGACCTTGAAACCAAATTCCTCGGAGGTGCGGTTTGTCGGGACGGTGAGACACACTTCGGTGATACTTTTTCTTGAATCAGTTGATAAACAACGATTTTAGAGGGTACACCGTTTTTCTAAGTGAACTAAAGTGACCTTGACGTTGACCTATGGCCTTGAAACCAAATTACTCGGAGGTGCGGTTTGTCGGGACAGTGAGGCACACTTTGGTGTTTGTTTTTCTCAAATCTGTTCTTAAATAAAGATTTTAGAGGGTACACCATTTTTCAAAGTGACGTAGTGACCTTATCGTTGACCTATGACCTTGAAACAACATTTATCGGAGGTGCGGTTTGTCTGGACGACAAGACACGCTTTGGTGTTTTTTTTTTTAATCGGTCGATAAATAAAGATTTTTAGAGGGTACACCGTTTCGTGCACTTTGATGACCCCCTAGAAGTCAAACTAGGCCAGCTATCGAAAAGCAATAGCATATTCGTGCATAGCTCGACGAGATCTACCCATATGCTAAGTTTTGGGCAAGTCGGAACTCGACGCTGAAAACTAATACGAATACGACGCTAACTTGCCGCACATCTTTAATGGGGAGGTCACGAGATTGACCCGACATTAGGTCACCGATATACAAAATCCGAGATACACAAATTATAGGTACCTATGACCCTATGACGTCCTGCAAGTTTGAAACCCATCGACCTAAACCTGTGGCTGTGGTAAGACCGCAAACTTTTGGAGGTGGGGGTCAGCACGTGACCTGTTCTCAGGTCTGGTGACCTGACCTGAGATGACTCGAAGTCAAGAATTGCACATAATGTGAATAGGTAATTTTCGAATAGGTATGCAAAAACTGAGGCGCAGCGTGCCGCCGTTTTCCCGCTATCTTTGAAAAACTTTAGGGGTGGGCAGATTTCGCCTCCCCCCTCCTCTCCAGGGCGCGTGGTAAGGGCACTTTCACATGAGTAAAGTTCGCTGAAGATCAGTCCGCTCACTTCCCGACCCAATAAGGGCGTTTCACTGGTATTGTAGCATCATTTTAAAAACCCACTAAACATCAGCACCCTATCTTTCGGAGGGGTGTTTTTTTCTTGACAGATGAATTGTCGGCACATATGGCAGCATCACTTGCAATGTGTGTGCACCTAACTTACTTGGCACAGACTTTGAGAGTGACGGTGTTGCTGTTTTTGACGATGAACTTTGGCCCGGTGAGGATGACCTCGAATCGCGGCAGGGTGAACTCAGCCACCTCGAACGTCTGCTTCGTGATGCGGTCTCCGCGCTTCACGTGGATCGTCCACATACCCTGCAACGGAGGTCAACAGACTCAGTGCCGGCAGCCGAGCCAACAGTGGTGACGGTGGTCACGACAGCCGAACCAACAGTGGTGAAGGTGGTGACAGCCGAGCCAACAGTGGCGACAGTGGTGACAGCCGAGCCAACAGTGGTGACGGTGGTGACAGCCGAGCCAGCAGTGGTGACGGTGGTGGCAGCCGAGCCAGCAGTGGTGACGGTGGTGACAGCCGAGCCAACAGTGGTGACGGCGGTGACAGCCGAGCCAACTGTGGTGACGGTGGTGACAGCCGAGCCAACAGTGGTGACGGTGCCGGCAGCCGAGCCAACAGTGGTGACGGTGGTGACAGCCGTGCCAACAGTAGTGACGGTGGTGAGTGCCGAGCCAACAGTGGTGACGGTGGTGACAGCCGAGCCAACAGTGGTGACGGTGGTGGCAGCTGAGCCAACAGCAGTGACCGTGGTGACAGCCGAGCCAACAGTGGTGACGGTGGTGACAGCCGAGCCAACAGTGGTGACGGTGGTGACAGCCGAGCCAACAGTGGTGACAGTGGTGACAGCCGAGCCAGCAGTGGTGACGGTGGTGACAGCCGAGCCAACAGTGGTGACGGTGGTGACAGCCGAGCCAACAGCAGTGACCGTGGTGACAGCCGAGCCAACAGTGGTGACGGTGGTGACAGCCGAGCCAACAGTGGTGACGGTGGTGACAGCCGAGCCAACAGTGGTGACGGTGGTGACAGCCGAGCCAGCAGTGGTGACGGTGGTGACAGCCGAGCCAACAGCAGTGACGGTGGTAGCAGTGGTGACGGTGGTGACGGTGGTGATAGAGGGAACAGTTGTGACATAGGATACAAGCGAGGTACACAATAATAAGGGATCATCCAGCGGATGATCTCAATACACAGACAGAGGCCAGGACGAGCCAACCGGTCCACCATGGGTCAGACACCAGGGAAAACCGGACTTCAATCAAAAAATGAAAATAGTTTGGTGGTGTCAGTTCAGTTGGTATTCGAGGCTAAATTGTCCGTAGAATTCAAATATCACATTCAAATGAACGTGGGACAGGGCATATTGGCTTTACGAGGGCGTAAACTTGGCTTCATGTAATCTGGCAAATCGCACGCAAAAACGACGATTTTATTCGGTCTTTGTCGAAGCCACTTGCGCATTACAATTTCAACGAATTAATCAAATTAGCACATTTCTAGTAAAGGTAGTCCATGCATCCTGGTTGAACATCTCCAGATATAAATATATAAGCCTGGTAATATGGTATGATCAATGAATTCGAGACATGTTCTGCACATCAATGTTGCGGAGGGAAACTAACTTTATGGAGCAATTTTACAAAAAGATCACGGAAGATCACGGACCTTTTCAGTTGACGACATCCGCAAGGGCTTCCTTTTAGATATGCTATTGATAACATTTGCTCGTTTTTGCTTGAAAAACGATAATCCCTCTTTTTTCAAGCAATTACACTTCGGCCCGCCATCTAGCGACAGGAAAGGAAACTACGCGAACGCATAGATCAAGCTGCAATATCACGCGAACACGTGGGTATAGCGACTTGAAACTTCGGGTACCTTCACATAAATATCTAGGGCACATGTTGGTAATCTTTTATGTCAATCTTAGGTCAGGTCAGGTCACAGTGACGTCACAAAGCCAATTATAGGTCCAGGATTCCCCATCTCCATCATTATTTTTTGGGGAAAATTTCCATAAAATCATTTGTTTGATTTTTTTTTAAAACATGAATCTATATATTGGTGAACCAAGTATGGACGATGCCAAAACCAAATTTCAAAGCAATGACTTTATTGTTGACTGACTTATGGCTCCCTCAGTATGAGTAACTCATGACGTCATTGTGTTAAGTTGCGTTATTTGGCTTTTACTGACCAGATACGGACAAATAAATGCCTCCTCTGTAGTCTAAGACAAAACTGGTCTAGAGACATGCCTTTTTTATTCATATTAATCAATTCTAAATTTGTACCTTATCTGAACTGCCCTTGACCTGAACTTCACCAAAGGGACATGACACGGGGTCAGGTTGTGCTAATGGCTACTACTATTGAATTATACGTGTAAAAAAAAAAAAAACATAAAACATGTGTTGCAAGACTTTCGTAGACCTATTGCCAATAGTGACCTTGTGTAACTCGACCTAAACCTTGACATCACCATTTAACGTTGTCAAATCACAGAACAGAGGTCATATTCGATCTCAGCATATAAATTTACCCCATAGTACCAAAATTGGCAAAGCTGGCCCCAGCCCTTGAATTAAGTCCGGTGTTTCCTGGTGTCTGACCCATAGTGGCGGTCCTCCTGCAGACGTTGACAATCTGAAATCTGAACGGTGTAGAATTTGAACCGTGAACGTGTGGGTAATTGTATAAGGTAATAATTGTAGAAAAAGCTCAGCTTAAGAAATGCTATGATTGCGATAATCGTTGCTTTCCTGTCTATCGCATAATTAGATAGTGCAGCAAGCAAAAGCGATATTTGGTGGCATGATAAATGGAAGCTTGATCAACCTATCAGGCAAAAGAGGCTGACGCTCGGCTCACGAACAATAAGTATTGTGATGTGCTAATTATGCTAAATTTGTTAAGCTCAGGTTCAATTAATGCACTTTTAATCCAAATATTAGCCGTTTTTGCGAACGATTATTACGCTGTAAAGAAAATAAAAGTTTCTGAGAAGTTTTGGTATAGAAGTCTTAATATATTATACATTCCAAGAGATAAATGACTAATTTAGGCGATAATATCACTATTCAATAGATATGGAAACATGTATTCAGCTCATAGCAAGTTTATGATACAAAATCGACCGTTTTTAAAGAACATATGCGTCTAGAGTCCATTCGTTCAGTTTAGAATACCGTCATACTAGTTACTAAATCAAGCAGTGTCATAGATCACAGGTCTATCTGCGTATGCACACTGATGTGCCCGCATCGATTCGCCGCCGCTTCCGTCTAGTCAGCCGCACGCACATGTAAAAAGCCAAGCCGCACAACAGGCCAGCCGCCGGATTGGGCCGGATTGGGCGAGTCCATTGCGGCCAATAGCATCACACGCCAAATAATTGACATGTTTCAGTCGGTGGAGATCTGGCATCACAACTGACCTATCAATGCTTACATAGGTGTCGATCAAGGGCGAAAGTTGGGGGGGGGGGGGACGCATTCTGAAGTCAATTTTTTCCATGCAACGCCCATAGACGTAATGTTAAAATCCTAAAATGTTGGGGGGGGGGGGGGGGGGGGGGGGGGGGACGTCTCCCATGTCCCCCCTGTGGCGGAGCCACTGGTGTCGATGTATATACTTGCCCCTCCCCCCAATGTTGAGCTCCCCCCCAACCCCACCCCAATGGTGCCCCCCCCCCCTCCACAATGACGTGCTCTCGGCCTCCCAATACTTTCCGCCCTTAGATTACTTGATATATAGGTACAGGCATAGGTGTTCTTTAAAAAAGGCTTTAAAAAGGTGTCGATCTATATACTTTTGGAGTGACACACGCCCCACCCCAAATGTTGAGTTCGGCCCCCGAAAGGTCCTCTTATCCCCCCCATGTTTTCTGGCCACTGGCGTATCCAAGGAGCCCGAAGGGCTAGCCTCCCAAATCAGCCAAAAAATGGCGCATTTCCTAATTTAAATGCAAATCTACGCATCTTTTACGAAGGGAAGTTTGTTTTAAATCAACCATTCATGCACGAAAAAGTGAAATCCGATGATTAAAAAAGAAATTTTGTGACTTTGGCATTTGGCCCCGACAAAGCAACTTCTTTGCTCTTCTGGCATAACGAAAACAATTATTCACGCCGAAGCGGAGAACTTTTGCCAAGCCTGGGAGGGCTCTATGCCGACCTGAGATGGCCGTTTACCACTTTGAGGGGAACCTCAATCGATCTTAAAGGGCGCTTTTCCGGCCTGAGAGCTTTAAGTCGGTAAGAGAGGAACAATTAACATTCGCTTCTTTGAGAGGATCATCGATCGACCTGAGAGGGCCATCGTCCGGTCTGAGAGGCCCCTTGCCAGGTGTGGAAAGGCTTTACCTATATGCTAGTCTGAGCGGGTCCTTACGAGGCCTGAGTGAAGGAGTCTGAGGGGGCCTTTGCAATACTTGATAACTCCCTAGGCTTATCCAAGAGGGCCATTGTCAGGCCCGAGAGGGCCCTGTGCCAGTTTGAGATTCTGAGATTCTCGGCCATTCTGAAAGCCCTTGGTCTGTCGGAGCTTCGGCCAAAACTTTGGTTTGAGTCCGTCCGACACAAGGCCAAATTCATGTGGCTTTATTTTTGCGTTAAGAACTGATTTAAAACAAACTTGTTGCACCTATTCCTTACATTTTCTTTTACAATCATGAAATGTATTATTTTTGGCCGATCTCAGTTGTTTTGGTTAAACTGTGGCGCTGACATGGGCGTCGGAGGCACGCCCAGGCACGGGATGGGGGGGGGGGGGCACACCCCATACAGAAATATTTCCAGATTTTAACATTACACCTGTGGGCGTTGCATGAAAAGAATCGACCTCAACATGCCTCCGTTCCCCCTCCCCCTCCCCCCCCCTTAACTTTGAGAAGGTAACGACGACCTTGAGCACTGATATAGGCCCCCCTGGACCCATCCCTGTTCGGTCTCTCCAATCATTTGGAAAAATCGACACCGCTGAATGCTTATCTTGCTGATTACCACCAAACCGCTTTTTACATATCATATTCTTACCAACATATTACACAACTCTGAGGGACATTTCAAGCCAAAAATCGCATGTAGAAGTTGTGTAGTAAAGGAATGGATCGTCGAACTAAGACTTCTATACCAAAACTTCTCAGAAAATTTATTTTCTTTTCAGCACAATACTCCTTCGTGAAAACGGCTATTATAAATATAAATAGTCGGAGGTGGAAAGCCGATTAAATAAGTAATGTTACTTATTTAACTTTTGACTACAATTAAGTACACTAAGGTCGACCATAACGGCCACCAATACCGAAGAGAAATGACGGCGAAGACGATGACTTTGCTTTCGCATGGTTTCCCAACAAGCACGGGCTTTAAACATTGGCCAGGTACTAGGCAGGTTATGTTTGAATACCAACCAGAGGTGGCTCTTGTGTGAGCTGGAACTTCTCCTGGATGATGCCCGACTGCGTTTGGCCGTTGTCCCACTGGGCCAGCCTGGTGCCCGCTGGAGTCGTGACGTATATCTGCTTCACCTGAGGTACGAGACGAAACACACCGCGCTCCAGTCAGCACACCTGTCAACCAACACACTTAGAACACTGCACACCATATACTTGCAGCAGTATCAGCTGGTGAATTTGTCAGAATACCTTCACCAACAGCTGGCTTTGTGGCTCCCACGCATGGTTAAGTGGCTTCCGTCGCGTGCGGTCTCCCTTCCCGTGTCGGGCGGCCCTCCAGCACTCACCACTTCTTCCAGGGCCGTGAGGTCGCTCTTGAGTGTCACCACGCGGAACAGCACCGCCTGGCCGGCCTTGTACTTGGACTTATCCGTCTGCACCAGCGTGATGAGCGTGTAGGGCAGCACGTTGATCTGGCGGCACAACGACAGCCGACTGACGCTGGTAAACGGGAGCGTATTGTCAACCCCACCCTGCAGTTCTCAGCAGAGGCGCCGCCGGCGGATGTGCTGCTGCTCTGTCAGGGAGTTACCGAGCTAGTACTGCTGACTGACGAGTGACGAGAACCGGCTGCCTGCATCGTGTCCCGAGTTAAACTACCGATGCAAGCAACTTGGGATCGCCCGGCAATGGCGGGACCACGAGCAAGGTAGTACAGTTAGAGCGATACTCGAATATCTCTTTGGACAGCTATGATGCTGCCATGCATTTAAACAATGTCATAGAAATAAGTATCTCCTAAGTTTCACTAACATTCAGTCTCCTAATGGACGCCTATAGCGGTCAACAAACAGTTGACTTGGTAGAGATATAAGGTATACATGCTGCTTCTGTTTTCAGTGTCTGTGTTAGTACTCCTACTCTTCCTAACTGCTGTCCATGTTCTTCTTACCACTGATGTCTTGGTCGATGCAAAGCCGCGACTGATAACGGACACTCTCAGGTAGAGTGTACCAGCACGTGTTTTCTTGGGCACCGACATGGACACACATCTGGTGCTCATTCCTGTAAATGTATCAGCATGTGTTACCTCTTGCGACCCCTCGCCCTACGGGAGCTTTTTTCACCTTCGCACTACGAGGGGGTCCTAAAATGACCCCCTGTTAACTTCCAAACCAAGCAACATAGAACAACGCGGTTAGAACCAACATGTTGCCTGTCATGTTTGAAATCTAATGGTATGTAATGTTTAGGTTTCGAGTCAGCGAGTGACGTTCCAGGTCAAGTGAATGACCTCGATCGACTACGTCCAGAACAGCGATTTTGCTCTGTCCGAAAACCACAAAATAAGAAATTGATAAATGTATATAAAAGGCATTTTCCTAGACTAGTTTTGTCTCAGAAATACAGAAAAGTAATTATTTATTCGTATCTGGTCAAAAAGAGTCCAAAATTTATTAAAAAAAATGACGTCATGAATTTCTTACACTTAGGGAGCCATCACTCAGTCAAAAATAGAGATATTTCTTTGACATTTGGTTTGAGTATTGTCATACTCAGTTCTCTCACATATATTCCGGTTTTTTAACATCTTCGAAAATTTTGATTTTGTGGTGATTTTTCCACAAAAAATCAGTTTTTGATCATTTTGGGGGTCAAAAACCAAAAATTTCGAAAATCCGAGATTTCCATTTTAAAGAAAATAAATTGTATATCTTTAATTAAATGCGTTTGCAATTTAATTCATAACTCTGTTTTCTACGATTATTCCAACATTTATCGTTTTTCCGCCAACATGACGTCATCAAAACATCATTATTTCCAACAAAATTTATTTAATTTCAATGCAATCTTTACAGCGTACGTATAATTGGTGTATACTTAGCTACTAAAAGTTTGAGAAAGATGTGCCGCATGTAAAACAAGCTATGCAAGAAAACCTCAGGGGGTCGTTTTAGGACCCCCATAGTAAAAGTACTGCACAGTTTTACTCATTAATGGCTGTATGTTGATATCAAATCGAGATTGTATCAGACAACCTAATCCTGCAGGATCGAAAAAATATGCTTCGATGCAAGCACCCCAAAGAATTGACGTCGAGACAGAACTTACATACCGTCGCCTCATCACAAGATAAAGTCCTCAGTAAGAAACGAACCTAATCACAATGCACGCTTTGAGTGTTCACCATTTGAACTTAACTTTTCTTTCGGGGCCCGATACGTCTCCAGCCAACACTTACCCCTGACGTGCATTCTACTAGAGACTTTAGCTACGCTCTGGGCGCTGGTGCTGTTTTCCTTGGGTAGCAAATCGACGTTCACCCTGATTTGTCCGTAAAGCCTGAAGAACGAAATGCAGAAACGCTCCGTGGTGCCGACAATCAATGTCTTCGGGGTGGTGAGCAGGAACCCTCTGTGGGGGAAACCGAGCACCATTTAGTAGGAGCACGAGTCCACGGGCGCAGTCATCACGACGTAGTGTATCAAGTGTTGTGGGCACGGTCCTATTCTCTGAGCACCCCTCTGCGACGTTCAACCTAGTCGAGTACGCTGCAGACGTCACAGTCCGTCACTTCCGTCCACCCACACAGCATGTACCACATAACTGCAGCGACCTTTGCCGGTATGGCACAGTCGTGCCCACACAGCCTGCACCACAGAACTGCAGCGACCTTTGCCGGTATGGCACAGTCGTGCCCACACAGCCTGTACCACAGAACTGCAGCGACCTTTGCCGGTATGGCACAGTCGTGCCCACACAGCCTGTACCACAGAACTGCAGCGACCTTTGCCGGTATGGCACAGTCGTGCCCACACAGCGCAGTCACAGCAGCTATGGCCACCCACCAAAACATTCAACATGTGACATTCAACATCACCTGCAGAGACACGTGTTGTCGAAGAAGGGGGAATATGCGAAATTTGTCATGCTGGTAGGATAGTAGGGTCGCACCATCGTCTGAAAATATGGCGTCGATCTGAGAACGTGGTCGATCGCGCAGTACGCGCCAGTACGCGCCAAATTTCAAACTGATATCTCCATTTTTCACGGACTTATGCCATCTAAAGTATGGGTAACTCATGACGTCATATTTTGAAATTAAGTTTTTTGGTTTTTATTGACTAGATATAGACAAATAAATGCCACCACTGTGTTTTTTAGACAAAACTGGTCTAGCAACAAACATGCCTTTTATGTTTAGATTTAACAATTTAACATTTTGACCTTCGGTGACCTGAATTTTACCAAAAATTGACATTTACTTCACGTAAATGAAGTCAGGTGGTAAATTGACTATCACTATCTAATTATATGTGGAAAATAACTCATAAAACATGTGTTGCATGACTTTCGTAGATATTTTGAGCATAGTGACCTTTTGTGACCTGACCTTGATCTTGACCTTGGCCAACAATCTCACTTTAGCTCATGCGAGATATGTATCATACCTTTGGCAACAATTTGGGTGAAACTGGTCGCAATCGAAGTCTTTGGATGGAAAGTATGGCCCATAAACTCAAATACGCCGATTTTGAACTTTCACCTAACCATGACCTGACATTTGACCCCACTTTGACATTTTTAGCATGATTTAGATTTGAACCATTGAGAGCTTTCGAATGCCGTCTTGCGCGTCTCGCTGCGATCATTGGTTCGGAAGATAGCGAGGGGGCGTTTAACGCCCCCCCCCCCACCCAGTCAATGGCGTTCTGCTCAGACCCCAGTCAATGCCGGGTTAACAGGGAGGGGGAAGGGGGGTCTTTTTAGCACCTCCCCCCCACCCTCCCCCACGTAGGGTGAAGGTGAAAAAATATCCCATAGGGCGAGGGTTAAAACGATTATGATATTTCTTCCTCAAAAACGTCACTTAATTATATTTTTTTAAAAAAAATTGGGGTGATGATGAAAATGATGACCTTTAAGCTGCCGAAGGGTATGGCACAATATTTTCAGACACTTCTTGCGGATTGAATACAAACAAGTCACTTATTATCACGGGTTTCGAAAATTAGCATGTCGAAAGAAGAAAAAAACAAATTGAAACGAAAATCACAACATAATTATTAAATATATTGATAGGAAAATAGGAACCTATTGGTAAATGGGATAGCATGACACTGGCGGATCCAGAAGTCAGTTCTTGAAGGGCCAACTATTTGTGGTGAAAAGGTACCCCCATTTTTGTTTCTCTGCGGATTTGGGCCGGTCACCTTATTTTGGTATTCGAGCTTAAGAAATTCACTTGTCAAATTCAGTTTATTTTTATTTTGGGGGGTTCAAAGACCCAATATTTTGACAATCAGAGATAGCAATTTTTAAGAAAATGTAATTTCGCTTCTTTTATCGTTTTTATTTACAGTTTGCTTAAAAACTCTATTTTCTACGATTTTCCAAACATTTATCGTTTTTACACCAAGAAATGGCAGGACATGACGTCATTAAAACGTCATTATCTCACCAAACACTATCTCAATTTCATTGACAGTTGGTATGAAGACTTAGACTTGATGCAGCATTTCCCCTTCTGAACCCTACTTTAGCCAAGCTAAGTAGCTGTTGGATAGCTCTATTGTTTTGTGTATTTTTTGAGCAACCACATTATATTTAGATATAAGGATTATATATTTAGTTTTGTGGATCGTTTAAGTATTATTTTTAAGCATTCATAGTTAGCTGTTACCTCTTACTTGCTTTTTAAAGGACTTTTCATTCTAGCTTGTGTGCGCCAAAATTGTCTTAGTCTTATTTTTGTGTTATTAGTTGCAGGGTTGGATAAGTAGATATTTTAGAAAATTAGGGATAATTAAGGTGTATTTAGTATTCAGTTTATTTAAGGATTTGATATTTAGTCTAGTAATAGGTGCACTCATAGCTGATTTGTGTTACTAGCTTTACCTAGATCTAGTTAAGGTTTAGAAGAAGAAAAAACAAACAAAAAAAAAACAAAAAAAGTTAAGTTAAGTTAGTAAAGTATTGAAAAGTGCATAGTACCTAAGTTATATACCTAAGTTGCTAGTGTATTCAAATGAGCATGACTAGGATGCAGGCGAAGGTAGCAGAGCTAGAGGCCCTCCAGGCTAGAGTAGCGGAGCTTGAGGCGCAGTTAAGTAAGTGTTGGTGTAGAGATGAGCCGCAAGAGGGTGTAGCTCCTGACCAAGGAACGTATGCGCAGATTGTGGTTAGGGGGTCAGAAAAGGAGCCTACAGGATCAGGGACCAGTGGTAGTTCTGATAGGGGCATAAGGGAGGAGGATAAGGCAAAGGTGGATAGTGCGGCTGGGGTTTGGAAGTGTGTTGGAGGGTCACGTTTCTGGAGACCCAACATTGTGGAAAGTAATGCTAGGGCCACGGACAGTAAGGATGAGGAGGGGTGCTGGGTAATGGAGGGTGGTAGCAGAATCTGGAGGAGGAAGAGGGAAGGGGATCAGGAGGGATGGACAAAAGTTCAGGGTAGAGTCAGGCAGTACAGCCCCAGGGAACATCAGCAGGTTACACTAGCAAATAGGTTCAGTGCGTTAGAGTCAGCAGCTGAAAGTGACAAGGTACAGATTCAGCATTTAGTGGTTGGGGACTCAAGGGTAAGGCCCTTAAGGCGAACATTCTGTGGGAAGAGGGACAAATGTATAGTTAAACCGGGGGCAAAAGTAGTTGATATGGGCCCTGTCATTGAGGCAGAACTGGGTAGGAGTAGCCCGGAGACAGTTATAATACAGGTGGGGGTGAACAACATAGGACCTAGACAGAGTGTGAGAATAGTAGCGGAGTACCATAGCCTGCTGCAGAGGTTGAAGGAGTCCAGGAAACCAGTCATTGTGACTGGCATCCTCCCTCGCTGTGGAGCCAGTGAGGAGTGGTACTCAAGAGCTCTGTCTGTGAACAGCTCAGTTCAGAACTTATGTTCAGCTATGGGGCTTAGTTATGTAGACTTATGGGATCAGTTCTATGAGTGGCATAGGCACTATATGAAGGATGGGCTTCACTTATCGGATGAGGGGGCAAGGGCTTTGGGAGATGCCTACAGAAGTGTCATTCAGGGAAACTAGGTAGGAGGGGGGGTTCAGGGACGCTAGTACTAGGGCATCAAGAAGTAAGCATTGGTAGAAGTTCATGTCAGAATAGGACAGTAGATCATAATTCCCTCAGAATTAGTAGAGTCAGCTCAAAGTATAAGATCACATGTGTGTTGCTGAATGCCCAAAGTATTAGGTCTAAATTTGATGAGTTTGAGTGTTATGTTGCCCTTGAAAAGCCTGATATCATTTGTGTAACCGAGACATGGGTTAGTGAGGGGTATAATAGGGATAGGCTACAGGATTTCGAGTTACAAGGGTATAACATGTTCTCATACTGCAGAGAATCACGGCAGGGAGGAGGAGTGTTTGTATATGTAAATAGCTTGTACTGCACTACTAGAGTTGATGATTCTAGTAAAGTAAAAGAAGTAGAATCAATCTGGCTTGACATTAAAATTGGTACAGGAAACAGAGGAAGGTTGAGGATAGGTGCATTTTACAGACCAGGGAATCTTCCAAAGAACTCCCAAGCTGAAACAGACCAAGATATTTGTGAGGAAATACGTAGGAACTTTCGGGCTCAGTGTCTTATTATGGGAGATTTTAACTTAAGAGGATACGAAAGTATAGCAGAGAAAACAAATGAGTGTAGGTTGTATAGGCAAATCTTTGAAGAGGAGCTTTTCATGCATCAGTTTGTAACAGAGCCAACCAGACATTGCTCCATTCTAGACCTTGTATTCTCAGACAACAGTGATCTAGTTAGTGACATAAGTATTTGTGCAGGTCTAGGAACCAGTGATCACAATATGGTTAAATTCAATATCTCATCAGAAATGAGGCCCAAAGATAACCTTATTATGGTTCCAAACTTCAGCCAGGCTGATTTTGATGGTATTAGAAATGACCTCGCACAGATAAAATGGAACGTTGAGTTGGCAGGTTTAGATGCATGTGAGGCCTGGAATGTTTTCAAAGCTAGATTAAGCCAAATTCAAAATCGGCATATACCCCTCAGGCACAAACGTAACAGAACCAAGGGCAATCCAGTTTGGCTTACCCCAGAAGTAAGGAGTGCTATACAAGCTAAAAGAAGTGCATTTGGCATTTTGAAGGGATCTTCACTAGATATAAATCAGAAGGCCTACCAGAATGCAAGAAATTCAGTTAAGAAAAAGGTCAGAGCAGCTAAAAGGGCAAAAGAACTTGATTTAGCTAGACATTGTAATGCAGATAGTAAGAAGTTCTTCAGTTTTTATAAGTTAAGTACAGTTTCCAAAAATATAGGTCCATTTAAGGTAGATGATGTGTTAGTTAGCAAGGACAGTGAAATGGTTGAAGTGCTTAATGATCAGTTTCAATCTGTCTTTACTATCGAGGACCAGAGTAGTATTGCAGCACTTCAGCCTGAGCTAGAGACAGAGGAGACTATAGGAGAGCTAGGTGGCATAAGTAGTGAACTTGTTCTAGAATATCTAAAGAAAGTAAGGCCTAACAAGGCAGAAGGACCTGATGAAATCCATGCTAGACTTTTAAGAGAATCTGAAAGGGAGTTGTCGGTTCCATTAGCCATAATATTTTCTAAATCACTTGCAGATAGTAAAATTCCACTTGATTGGAAAAGAGCAAATGTTGTTCCTATTCATAAAAAGGGAGATAGAAGTAAAGAGGAAAACTATAGACCAGTTAGTCTGACCTCATTAGTCTGCAAGGTGCTTGAATCAATCATCAAAGATAAGATTGTTGAATTCTTGGAGCAAAATGAACTCATCAAAGATACACAGCATGGCTTTAGGAAGGGCCGTTCTTGTTTAACTAATCTTCTGGAGTTTTTGGATGTTGCAACAGATAGCGTTGATCAGGGTAAACAGCTAGATGTAGCTTTTCTTGATTTCAGTAAAGCATTTGACAAAGTCCCCCATACAAGACTGGGGTTGCAACTTAAAATTCATGGGATCAGGGGCAAGATTCTGGATTGGATAGAAACGTGGCTTTCAGGACGCCAGCAAAGGGTTATATTGAATGGGTGCCAATCACAATGGAAGGAGGTTCTCAGTGGGGTTCCACAGGGCTCAGTCCTGGGCCCATTGCTTTTTATAATATTTGTGAATGCAATTGAGAACAGTATAGACAGCAAAGTCTTGAAATTTGCAGACGATCTAAAAGTTGTCAGGATTATTAGAGGAAAACATGATCAGGATGTTTTTCAATCAGATCTGGACAAGCTAGTTGAGTGGTCTGAAGCATGGCAGATGAAATTCAATTTGAGTAAATGTAAGATTATGCACGCTGGACGGGTTAGCAGTAAACATAGGTATGAAATGGGTGGGCAGAAAATGGAGCAGATTGAAAAGGAAAGAGATTTAGGTGTCGTGGTAAACAATAGACTATCAGCGTCAGACCAGGTTGTAGAAGCTAGGAAAAAGGCACTTAGAATGCTAGGGGCCATTAACAGAAATGTTTCCTACAAGAGTGAAAAGGTAATAACAAAACTGTATTGTGCATACGTTAGACCACATTTGGAGTATTGTGTACAAGCCTGGTCTCCAACATATGAGAAAGATTGCTGGTTGTTAGAAAGAGTTCAAAAAAGGGCAACAAAAATGATTAATTGTCTTGGTAGTTTACCTTATGAAGATAGATTAAGGAAATTGGGTATGTTTTCACTTAGATATAGAAGGCTAAGAGGAGATCTAATTGAAGTCTTCAAATTTGTAAATAGTCAGCATTCTGGATATTTAAAGGGTATGTTTGAGTTCAATAGGGAAAATCGAGGTAGAGGTCATCAGCATAAACTCATTATGAAACAAAGTAGGACTAGGCTACGACAGTCATTTTTCAGTAGAAGGGTTGTAGGACATTGGAATATGCTACCAGGGGATGTCGCTGATGCAGTGACACTTGCTTCCTTCAAAATTAGATTAGATAAATACTTTACAGAGAAGGGATTAGTTCATAAATACTCGTGGGATTAGCCTTCTTTTATGCAGGTAGAGTAAGGTGATTTGAAGGGGCGAGACTGGTGGAGGGGGGGGGGGGGGGATGGGGGGGGGGGGGTGCAACCTCGGATGGGCCCAAGAGGCTCTTTGTTGCACTTTTCTTTTATGTCTTTATGTCTTTAAGGTACTCAACGTTTCACGTTGATATCTGTCATAGTTTTCAGGTTATTGAGAAAATCTGGGAACGGGCCGATACTTCTGATAAGGTTTGAGCTAGAAGTACCTATCTCAACCTAGGTACCTACCTATAGTTTGTTTTATTTTGAATGCGCAATTGCCATTCAGCTGCTGGCAGGAGCGTCGTGTACTGAAAGTGATTGGTAGGGCCCCAATGCTAACTTTATGGATTTTAAGGTCATTCTTACCATGCAACGCCATGGGCCTAATGTTAAAATGGGACATTGGTATGGCCCTGGCCTTACCAGGCCTGTAGAAAACACCACCCATGGTTGCTGACACTATGTCCAAAAAAAATAATTCATTGACGTGTCAATTTTGTATGCAAAGTGGGCGGAGTTTGTCATAGGCACTGTACTTAAGGATAACAAACATTGACACAATTATTGACAACATTTCACTAAAAACACTTAGTCCCCATGGAAAATGGTCAGTCTCCAAAAATAAGCACACCATCTGTTGCACAACTACTGTTTACTCCATCCACCTCGGTCACAACTCAAACTATTTGTGTTTGATACCGTATGACGTAAGTACCGTATGTTGATACCGTATGACGTAAGTACAAATTACATCAAATACGCGGCGACAAATTACATCAAATATGTTTCTGTCATTTTCTTAGGATAACCTTTTTAAATTTTCAAGTTGATATTTTGCAAGTGAATACAACTAATTTTGTAATGTAATTACATTAAATTATTATGAAAAAGTATTTTTTTTTAAACAAAATTATTCACCCATGCTGTTACTGCATCAATATGTTGATACAGTGATTTTAATTTGAGTGAAAAAATGTATTCAGGTGAGTCAAGGGATTACAAAATTGATGCACTTATAAAGCAATATTGCATCAATTTCCAAGAGATTTATTGAACATCTATGGTCGCTAAAACTGTATTATGGCCACAATGCACAGATTCATGTGCCACTCGTCCCATCACTGTTATCCAGTGCTTCATAATTGCCGTTTGTAAATCGATAATTTTCCCAATACCATTTATATTGGGCTGGATCAAAATATTGATGCGTCAAAAAATGTATTATTTGGGCCTAGTGCCAGCAACTGCATTGGGACCTTCGTGAGAATCACACGTGAATTTTGTACACACCGCTGTCACGCGTCCCGAAAAGTTATTTGCACGAAAGCAACGCGTCATTTTTGACAACCATTTGCGCCGACATAGAGTGTAGATTGGATTCCAAATTGATACCGTATGAAGTGTCCTTCCTACATGTAAAAAAACGTTTGTTCGAGCTTCAGTGCCGACTGGCAGCTTGCTGGCCGCTATTTTCTTTTCCAGTTGAGCTATTTTTAGCCAAGATTTGATGGTAAGAGCCGTGTTATCCAAAAAAAAATTAACTGTGATAGCTGGAATTTGACTGCTGCAAAGTCAATTTTTACAATAAATTGTTAACGTTTTTTTTGTGGGGGGGAAAGACATGTTGCCCCCCCCCCCTTCCAGGCTTTTGTGGGGGCCATGGCCTGGTTGCCCCCTGGATCCATCAGTGTAGCTTGATCATAGAAAATCAAATCGCAACAGACCCTCAAGGTTTATCTCTAAACAAATACACACGGCGGTGACGAAAGATGACGTCATCGAAACCAAACTACCAAATAAGGGTGGGCCTTACTAAGGCTCAAATTTACAAATCAAATTTGAATTTATCTAAGACCAGATAACTGTGTTTGTTTTAAACGCAATACCTTCCTAAACTTCACTACATAGCCACTAACTCGGCTATCTCAACTCAAAACTAATTCTAAGGTGGGTGTGACTCATGTCCCTTTAATCATATTCCCTGCGGAGGGCGGGGGGGGGGGGGCAGATTCTGACCCCCCCCCCCCGGTAGTCTTTCACTTGCCGCTTCTAAACCGTTAAACTTAGCGTTTTGAAACTTTGTGACTTTTCCTAACTTTGAATGGCGCGTGTTGTGCCAACATTTTTGAGATAAAAAATTGGTCCAGCAGAGGCGGTGCCAGGCTCCTGTTTTGGGGAGGGTGTTACGAATGCGGTTGTGCGGTACACACTTACTTTTTAGTTTGCGGTGCAATAAATGCGTAAGAAACATTTGCAATGCAATATGTATCATACATACTGGAATTGTACATATTTTTTTTTGGCAGAAGCGCTCTCAGGCACACAAAATTGGGAGGCAAAACCCTCCCTCAAATTAGGTCCAACTTCAAATTAGTAATATGATAAAAAGTGTTACTCGCATGGTGCCACCCACGTTGTTTTCCTGGATCCGACTATGCACAATATATTCAAATTAACAAATTACAGCAAGTAATGCCCACATGTGACGTTCATGTCGTCCCAAACAATCACGAAGAGCACAAATTTGTTATCAGATAATCCCCCCCCCCCCCCCCCAGTTGACATCCCCTGAATACGCCTATTATTTTATATTTTGGTATTTATCTTTTGATATATTGAAAACCAGTCCATTTAAGCTCAATAACATTTGGGGTATGAAAATCGGTCGAACCACATGGCCGCAATGACCTTTAAAAAACACCCAAAGTTTTCGTTGTTTCCCCCTAGCCCACCAATTTTGAACAAAAATATATGTCATGACCCTAAAAAAAATATTGTCATGACGAATCGAATGGATTTTTCCCCATCAAAATCGACGAAGCGGTTCTCGAGATCTCGGGGGGGGGGCAGGGGGCCATAATCTGCCTCCCCGCAGGTTTACGTAATTTTGGCCGCCCGCAGGGAATAGGGTTAACATAAGAACATAAACTTATCTGACCGTTTTGGTCATCAGTCAACTACGCGTAATCTTCAACCAAGTATCCTACGTATTACATGGTCTTTTGGCTAAAGGAAGATAATAATGCGCCAAAAAGATGCATTCACTGATCGGGTGATAACTGATAAAGAAGAAGACCATTGGTCTAAATTACCCCGTTCCGGTAATTAGGAAAACATAAACGTGTCCTGTCTGCGACGTTATATTTGTCACCGCATTGGCACTTGGTTGCAGTTAGAGTACCTAATTTCTTATTCCGACCAAAACCAAAGATGATCAAAGCAATAATCACAATTCTCTCAAAACTAACGGTGTGTTCAATTCTTATTTTAGATCGGTGCAATGCAAAATAACTTTTTCTTCTTCTCACAACTCATAGCCTTGAACTCCGTTAAACTATGTATGCGGCCGTCGTTTGTGCCGAGTATCGTATCGTAGCTAGCATGATTTGGTTGGATCGCAGCTCTTGATTTGACCGGAAGTGTGTATTCCAGAGGTCGGTCCTAATTTCCCACCTTACGCTACTGTTAGATCAATATAACACTTACGAATAACCAATTCAGCAGTCGCATAACTAATTAATAACGCACACCAAACAAATGCATCGGCCATTTGTATTTGGGCTGCCAAATGCCAACTCACCTTCGGGCGAAACTGGCAGCCGAGGGCGCCACCATCAGCGCCAGGAGCGCCAGCCACGTCACCGCCGAAGCCATGGTCCCGTGTCACGCTGCTGCCGCCGAACAGCGCAAATGGCCGCACGGCGAGCCGGTAGCCTCTTTAACGGCTCTGAACTGGTGCGGCTTGACGGTCGGGTGACGGACGGGTGACGGACGGGTGATGGTCGGGTGACGGTCGGGTGACGGACGGGTGACGGACGGGTGATGGTCGGGTGACGGTCGGGTGACGGACGGGTGACGGACGGGTGACGGTCGGGTGACGGTCGGGTGACGGTCGGGTGACGGTCGGGTGACGGACGGGTGACGGACGGGTGACGGACGGGTGACGGTCGGGTGACGGTCAGGTGACGGTCGGGTGACGGTCGGGTGACGGTCGGGTGACGGACGGGTGACGGACGGGTGACGGACGGGTGACGGTCGGGTGACGGTCAGGTGACGGTCAGGTGACGGACGGGTGACGGTCGGGTGACGGTCGGGTGACGGACGGGTGACGGACGGGTGACGGTCGGGTGACGGTCGGGTGACGGTCGGGTGACGGTCGGGTGACGGACGGGTGACGGACGGGTGACGGACGGGTGACGGTCGGGTGACGGTCGGGTGACGGTCGGGTGACGGACGGGTGACGGTCAGGTGACGGTCGGGTGACGGACGGCTTGACGGACGGGTGACGGTCGGATGACGGTCGGATGACGGTCGGATGACAGTCACCGCTATCCGAGTGACGGACCCTCCTCTCGCCACCCTGTTACAGGGTGGGCCAGAGGAAAGTATACCTTGAGGTTTTTATCCCTTGATTTATAAAGGCAGGTGCTACATTTATGATTTTGTGCTTACACACTACAAATCATATGGGAAGACGGATTATAGCAAAATGGAATCTAAAAAGATTTTGAGCGACAAGCAAAATTCGTTTTGAGTTGAGACATACATTGTGACATTTATTTAACGATACAAGGCAGCATTACTTAACCCTCGCCAGGGTAGGGGTGGGGGGGGGGGTGCCCCCCCCCCTCGATTTTTGGGAAATGTTCAGAAGAATCTCCATAAATGATCCCCGATTTACACACAAACTCAAGGTTGTTGCAAAATATATTATCCAATAGTGACAATTTGTTATCAGACGCACGTGTTGTTCTAGATATTGTGGGCCAATAACCAAATGATGTAATAGTATTACAAAGTTGCCAAACGTACTAAGTTATCATGGCAATGCTGCATTTTCCCTTGTTTTAACAATCATATTCCTATATATTATCTTCTAAGGAAAATGTCATTCCCAGAACTCCCTTCTCGGCTCCACAGCCACTGGATATTTATCATTCCTTCACAATGCATGCGTTGACAGTCTGATTTGCTTCTATTTTTAACGTTTCGTGACGACCAGTAACGTTTTCGGGGAGAGTGGGTAATTGTATACAAATTTCCAGGCACATCCAGTCCGTATCTACAAGAAAATAAGCCTGTAAAAAGCATGACTAACGTCGGGTCCGGCCGCTTATATACGATAGATTCCCCCTTTCGTATATAAGCGGCCGGACCCGACGTTAGTCATGCTTTTTTACTGGCTTATTTTACGATATATTCCCCCTTTCATATAGGTGGCGCCACCACCGAGGGTGGCAGGCGTGTGCTGAGGTGCTCTGTGCTTTTTTCGGGGTAAGACACGGGCTTAAGTCACCGTAGGTGTCGTGACTACTTTCAAAGACGGCACAAAGCACAGGCCTTATGCTGGCTAGGAGAAACTGAGTGACAAACAGGATTGTACGCTCCCGGCTTAGGTTTATTAGCGCCGGTGTTGCGTTTGAAGGATGTGTCGGCGGCCATGACGGAGTCGGCTCCCCGGAAGGTTTAAATGACCAGCTCCGCATCGGACGTGACAATCTGGCAAACAGTTCCAGGTCCTATGTGGTGTGGTGTAGCTGGCGCTGGTCCGTCACCTGAGAGACCTGAGTTCTAAGCCGGCGGCTGGCTGCGTGTTTTTTTCCGGGATACACGTTCGGGCCCAAACGTATCAGCGGTCCACACCGGCTGATTCAGGATGATTTAAGTGCTGGATGACAAAGACCAGCGGCGTGTACGTGGCGGTAATTGCAGGACACTAACGCTGAAGAGCATGCCGCCGAAGCAGACGCGTAAGCGTGGTCGCAGCGATGGGGTAGTGTCGCCTGGTCTGCCCAGCCCTGCGCCTGGACGCGGACGGGCTCCGGCTGTCCGGCCGGCCGGCGCTCGCCCCGCGCCTGGAGCGGGGAGCGCGGCCGGGGTCAGCGGCGCGGTCGGCCGGCATGGGCTTGGGCAAGTCGATGTACGCAGTATGATCGACAACCTGAACCGCGACGGCAGCCCAACAAAGAGGCAGCGTTTGGTAAGCGTCAGTGGTGGATCATCTGCGTCAGAAGTCGATGAGCCTTGCGCTGACGAGCAGATGGCCGCGTTCCAGCGCATGCTGCAGCAGGAGCTGCAAAAACAGACGTCGCTGCTAACAGCACAATTTAAGAAGACCACGGACAGCCTGAAAGAGGAGCTGCTCATTATGCAGCAGAGAGTTGGCGACCTCGAGAGGCACGTGAACGACCAGGCCGAAACGATCAATTGTCTGTACGACGCAGTTGCAAGAGAGACAGTCGCATATGGGCGCTGGAGGGAGATATGGAGGAGATGCGGAGGGAGAGCAACTGCTCGTACCTAACCTTCGACGGACCTGGAGTTCCTGCGGCGCCGAGGGAAGAGCCATGGAAGGAGGATGTGGCGGCAACGACAAGGACAATGCTCCACAAGTTCATGCCAGAGACGGAGGTGAAGGAGGACGACATAGTGCAGTGCTATCGGGTAGATAAGGGGAAGAAGATCGTCTGCCAGTTCACACGATGTGGTCAAGCGAGTGTTCGCGATAAGGTCTATGACAATAGGATGACTCTGATGAAGAACGAGAACGGACAGACGCGGGACCGCAGCGATCAGCTGTACGTCAATGAGAAGCTGACGACAGGTGCGTTTGCGGCCTACCTTAAGCTCCGAGAGGAGAAAAGGCGTGGTCGCATCCACAGTGTCTACACGAAATATGGTATCATTTATGTACGCATGAGGCAGCACGGGGCAAAGACTCGCGTGTACAATAGAGAGACGTGTGAGCGAGTGTTACGCGGCGAGTGTTGAGCGGTTTGCCCGACCCTGGTGCCGTAGTATACCGGAGTTCAGCGCCGGTAGCCGCGATAGGTCATGTGACGTCATTGCATGGCGAAATGATAGACGGCACACCTCTCGAGCATTCGCTAGCAGACACTGTGCTAAAATGGACACATATGAACTCGACTATTGATGCCTTGGTAGGTTTAGGTAAAACCTTATACGGATGAAATATGTTATTTGTGTAGTCTTATGTTTGTTTGTAGATCGCTGAGTTATGCCTGATGTAAAGATCATTAACTTTAATGCAAGGGGTCTCAGAAATATGATCAAAAGAAGAACAATCTTTAGGTTTTTGCATCATTATTATCCAACACATATTGTCGTGTTACAAGAGACGCACTCAGCTCCGCGGGATAGTGTGTTTTGGCAGGCAGAGTGGGGTGCGCCTATTATACTGTCTCACGGTCCAAGTACGAGTGAATGCGGTGTCGCCGTTCTCTTGCCTAGGGCATTGCTTAGTGTGTGTGATGTGAAAACATTGTATACAGATGATACCGGCAGGTTAATGATCTTATAATTTAATTATAGGTTGTATAAGCTATTACTGTGTGTAGTGTACGCTCCAACTCAGAGTCATGGACAGCAGCAGGTAGAATTCTTAAGTAAGGTAAAACAAGAACTTGATGTGTTGATGGACGGTGAACCGAATTTACTATTGTGCGGTGACTTAAATATGCATTTGTCTAATTTAGACACTCAAAATAGGTTTTGATTAACCCAAGCGGCCAAGGAACTGCTGGCGTTATCAAGGGAGTTGAACTTGGTCGATGTTTGGAGAGATCGTTATAAAGCTAAACGTCAGTATACGTGGCGTAGATTCAACCCATCTCAGCAGTCAAGAATCGATTACGTGCTAGCAAGCCAAAATTTAGTGCTTAGCAATGTGTTGAAGCGAATTGAGATAAAGCCAGGTATTCATAGTGATAAAGTCTTGTCAATCTTGAACTGATAGTACATGGTAGTGATAAAGGTAGAGGATTCTTCCGATTTGATAACACGCTATTAGAGGACTCATAATTCGTGGATAGGGCACGGATTGAGATGGCGAAAGCTAAAAACTGTCAAGGCATGTATCAGGATGTTAATGATCTCGGCTTAAAAATTGAGATGCTTACTAGTGAAATACGAGTGCAGAGCTTGAGGTTAGCTAGACAGAGAGCGCGGCAGAGAAAAGAAAACGAGCAGATATTTATCGATAAGCTAGACAGATGGGAGCAGGAGGTGGGGCGGAATCCGACTGAGGAAAACATGAAGGAATATATTATATTGAAAAAGAGGCTTGACCAGGAGGAAGTAAAGCGGGGTAGGATAGCCATGCTTCGTTCCGGGGCGCGATGGCTCGAGCACGGCGAAAAGCCCACAATATATTTTCTTAGAATGAACGCAAGTAGGAAGAAAGAAAAAGATATGCATGTTCTACAGCGGCCGGACGGGGAATATATTACTGGTAACAAACACATTCTCGAGTACTGTCGCAAACATTACGAAGAAATGTTTGCTTCTCAAGTTTATGGAACTCGGATACGGGCGCAGGTGGCTAAATTTTGTTGCAATCAGGGGCCTGTCCGTGTTTACCTCAATTTGATCAGGAATGGTGCGAGGGGACGATATCCAGTCAAGAATGTGAGAAGGCTCTCAAAGAAATGATGAATAATAAGGCTGCCTCGGTATCGGGATTTACTAAAGAGTTTTTTTCTTTTCTTTTGGAGTGAATTAGGGAGCATAATTGTTGATTATGTAAATCAGGCTAGGCAAAGGGGCACTTTTTTCGTAACTCAACGCAGGGGTGTTCTCACAATTTTACCCCAAAAAGGTGACCAGAAGCTCATAAGGAACAAGCGTGCAATATGTTGCTAGACATTATTTATAAGATAGTAGCGAAAGTTATTGCAAATAGATTGATGTCGGTTATACATTTACTGGTTGATACAGATCAGACGGGATCGATTAGGGGCAGATATATTAAAACTAATCTGAGAACTATAGCCGTCGTAATACACTATTGCAACGCAGATGAGCTTGAGGGAATTCTTATGGCACTTGATTTTAAAAACGCGTTCAATACTGTAGAACATGAGTTCGTGTATGACGTTCTTAGAGAATGTAATTTTGGCGATAAGTTTATAAGCTGGGTCCAGTTGCTGCATACAGCACAGAGTTGACCATAATTAACAATGGGTACACGTCTAAATGGTTTAAGCCGTCACGGGGCCTTCAGCAGGGGTGTCCAGTCTCTGCGTCGTTGTTCGCGCTAGTTGTGGAAATTTTGGCTATCAAAATCAGAGAAACAGCAGCGGTGCGAGGTATTGAGGTTCCAGGTATCACGTTTAACCCTATTTGTAACAGGCTCCTGGCTACCCCTATTTGTAACAGGGGGGGGGGGGGGCGGATTCCGCCCCCCCGGAAATCTCGAGATCTACCCGTCCGATTTTCAAAAATGAAACGGCGTTTGGTTCCCCTCAACACGATCTACATTTATAAATAATAACAAAATATAAATATGGGATAGGGGGGCAACAGGGGGGCAAAAACTACAAAAATTAGTGGTATTTTTGATCCAACATAGCTTTCATGTTTATCGACCGATTTTAACACAACTAATAGGAAGCGATAGACATTGCATCGGAAATTGATATATCACGGTGACGTTTGAAAATTCAAAAATCATAGGCGTGTGCAGGTCACTCAATATGGGGGTGAAGTAAATGCGTAATACACAAATTTTTGATGTTGTTTTTTAATAAATGAAATGGTATGTGATTGAGACATTAGAAAAACAGTTATAAATCATATTTTTTGCCATAGGCGGTACAAGGTTAGTGAAAAAGGGGGGTAAAATTGGGAAAAATATTAACCGCAGACAAGTTGCTACCCAGCACTATAAATATGTTACTGATCATATATAGTTCCTTTTTGCATGTTGTACTTCATCATAGGCGTATCCAGGATCCAAACTAGGGCGGCGCAAGACCTTTTGATAAGTATATTATCCGCTATTATGATACTAACTAGTCTACAGTGACTATTTCACTTACAACTTCAATTAGCATTGCTTACCCCCCTTTTTACCCTACCTGGACTCGCCTATTATCTTATAATCGTTCGTAGAGTAGCCTGTGTTGCGTGTTTCATCCGAAAACTGCAGTATGTTATGTCATTGTACGCCCATGCCTCTTAGTTTCCTTGCAATAATATGACCCCCTTTCTTCCATTCCTGAGCGCGCCTCTGCAAACTAATGACTTTATTCCCTTTTCTGGTCTCATATGTGCATATATTATTATAAGCTAAACGTATATTGCGCCGTTATCGCTGGCATATCGTCATCACCATGCCAGTCACCCCCCCTTTTCATGTTCCTGAACACGCCCCTGAAACTCTATATGTAATAAATTATGCAAATAATGGAAGCAGAAGCTATCTTTTACATCTTGATAGCTATAAATGCCCCTTACATTGCTCTATTAGCTTCCCGCCAAGCATTGAATACTGCCTGGAAACCCCCCCTTTTCAAGCCCCTGAAACCGCCTCTGCCATGCAATTTTGTATGATATTTCATTAACATCATCTAATTTGCACTTGTTGCAATCACGGTAAGCCGATGTAACTCCTTTATACTTGATGCAGTTAGGAAGAAACCGTGAAGATCGCATTTCCGTATTTTCGCCAAATGTCGCCTCCGAACCCACCCAAAACTGTGCCCTGGAACCGCCTCTGTTCAAATTAAGAACTCAAAATTTTGACTCCAAATGCGGAGTTCAATTCTATGAAAAGTCCCAAAATTCCATGGGCCTGCTCCCAGCCGTTCTGGAGATATCTGCGAAAAACATGAGGGGGGGGGGCGGAATCCGCCCCCCTGTTACAAATAGGGTTAAGGTATCGCAATATTGTGACGACACAACTTTGTTTGTCAAAGACCGCTCGTCAGCCGAACAAGCCATAGACATAGGGCAATAATTCGGGGATATGTCGGGACTGCAGCTTAACTTAGACAAGTGTGATTTTACGTGGCTCGGCACGGAAAAGCGATATTTGCAGCTCGTTTGCGGTCGCGAGCCTGTTAACAAACTAAAGATTCTTGGGGTATGGTTCAGTGCAATTGAAAATTGTGAGCAGTTTAATATGGAGGTGGTGGGAACTAAAATAAAGAAGACTCTGGAACTATGGCAGCAGCGTGATTTAACTATAAAGGGGAAGATAACGGTAGCGAAAGCTCTCCTAGTATCACAACTCGTTTATTTAATGGCAGCAGATCGCATATAGGAAAAGTTGCTGGCGACCATTCAAAGCCACATCATGAAATTTGTGTGGCGTGGACGTCCGCCAAAGGTAGCTAAGCGTACCATCATAATGCCAGTAGAGAGGGGTGTTTTGAAGTTACCTGATGTGATTACCATACACCGCGCAAATAGGATCGCATGGATAGGAAGATTGATACGTTTACAGGATACTTCGTTCGTTAAAGTACTTCAAAAACGGATGCGGATTCGTATTGTTAATTTGGTCAAAATAAAATTGGATGAGCAGTGCGTCATGCATAGGACCTTTCCACAGTTCTATAAGGTAATGATAACGTGGTTTAAGACATTAGACATAATAAAAGAGCCTGAGAGTGGCCGGGCAATTAGGCAACAACCAATGTGGCATAATATCTTAGTACACGTGCAAGGGAGAGCCCTGTCATGCAAAGAGGATATTGAGGAGAAGGGAGCATTAATTGACGATTTTACAGATAACGAGGGCAATATTTTGACATATCAGGATTTTGTGGAACAGAATGTAGGTATACGCATAAATCCATTGCTATACATCGGCTGGTGTAGGGCGATACCAGGCAAGTGGAAAAGGATGCTAATAGGTACTGAGCGTTTGGCGGCGGCAGAACGGGTTCAAGAGCCACGTATCGATATAAAAGGCAAAGAGCTGTTAATCACGATGCTAAAACCAAGTTTCCTTTATGACTTGTTAGTCCCGTACTCGATTCCGACTGCGCAGACACGATGGGAATCAGAAGGTGTTGATCTCGGTGGTGATTGGAGTAAAGTTTATGAGAGATCATTTAACCCGCGCGGCGCTGGGGTCTCCATCCGAACGCGCCGCGCTGGGGGGTAAATTTTACCCCCCTCTTATCTCCCGAACCAATAATCGCAGCGAGACGTGCAAGGCGGCGATCGGAAGCTCTCGATGGGAAGATTCTAAGTAATTCTTAAATTTTTATTTAAAAGGTCACATATCAGGTCAGGGTCAGGTCAAAGGTCAAAACCACCTGTTTTCGAGATTATTGGCTGCAGAGACCGGACTATCAACAGCAGCGCGCCGAAACTCTGCCAAAACACTTCTAAATATAAGAAGAGGGTAATGCTTGAGTATGAATATCATACTAAGTACAGGTAAAGGTCAAAGTCAGGTCACAAAAGGTCACACTGTGAAAAAGTAATATGAAACCCATGTGACACATGTCTCATGGGTTATTTCAGACGTAGAATCCAAAAATAATGGTTATTTTGACATTTGACCTCAAGGTCAGGTCAAGATCAGGTAAAAAAGTTCAAATTTTGAAATCCAAAATTTGCAATAACCGACACGTGTTTACGGTTCAGTTTTGCCACAGCAATCCAATGGTGAAATTTGTTTTTGTGTACGATGTCTAGAAATGTCAAAATTTGCGATTTTTTTTAAAATGCGTCCATCACATTGGACACTTATTAGTGTCATTTGGGGGTCAAAAATATAGATATTTGTTTGAAATTTGGAATGGTCACTCATTAGAGATGGTTATCTGACATATCTTCCGGTTTTTTGAAAAATCTTACAATTTTGGATTTTGTAAACTCTGAAAAAAATAAAAACGATTTTTTGCATTTTGGGATCAGAAAATCAAAATTGTGCAAATCCGAGATAGCCATCTTGTAGAGAATGTCATTTACTTCCTTTTGACGTGCTTTGTTTGCAATTTGCTTCAATACTCGCTGTTCTATCATCGATCAAAGTTTCGTCCATTTTGGACCGAAAATGGCGTTACATGACGTCACTAAAACGCTATTTTCGCAAAAACTTCTCGACTGATTTTATCCAAAATTTATCTGAAGACGTCAAATCGATGCCAGATAAGGCACTGAAAGTTTCGCGTCGATATCTAGTGTAGTTTTGAATCTATAGCGAAAACCCGGGAGGGGGGGTAAAATTTACCCCCCCAGCGCCGCGCGGGTTAAAGTAACATCATCGACCAAGCTTCAAAGCCTGCAGTATAAAATAATCCATATATATTTTCCAACTAGAAGATTCCTATGGGTTCGTAGTGTTCTAAATGATCCATTTTGCGATAATTGTGGTGAAGTTGAGACCATTGAACATTACTTCTTCTACTGCGAACAAGTGAAAGTGTTTTGGCGAAAGCTAGAGATCGCATTGAACACAAAATTAACAGTTGGGGACCGCGTAGAACTCACATGTCATGAGATACTCTTTGGCTCCCCAAGATATTCAAAAGTGATTAACTTTATTATTTTATTAGCTAAACAATTTATAGCTAATCAACACTACCAAGATGCAGCGATATTGTTTCAAGCATATTTGCCAATGTTGACAAGGAACTTTGATATGGAAAAAACGATAGCTCGCAGTGTCGCAGAAAACGACAAATTTCGGGATAGGTGGTCACCGTTCATCACGGTCAGGAACAATGTCGATTCCTCGACATTGTTCCTCGAGATACTGGACCTCGAGATACTGGGACATCGTGACATGTGTGAACGGTTGGTGATATTGTAAGCGAGTTCAGGGCAAATGGTTAATGGCAGTGTTTTGCTAGTGTGATGAACCTGTCAATGTGTGTTGATGATTTGTTGAATGAGGTGCAATACAAAAGAACTATGAAAAAACCTGGTACCGCCTATGGCAAAAATATGATTTATAACTGTTTTTTTTAAATAATATCACAATCATATACCATTTTATTTATTAAAAAAAAAATTATTACGCATTTACTTCACCCCATATTGATTGACCTGCACACGCTTATGATTTTTGAATTTTCAAACGTCACCATCATATATCAAGTTCCAATTCAATCTCTATCGATTCCTATTAGTTGTGTTAAAATCGGTCGAAAAACATGTTGTAGCTATGTTGTATGTAGCTATGTTGGATCAAGTATACCACTAAAATGTGTAGTTATTGCCCCCCTGTTGCCCCTCTATCCAAAATTTAGATATTTGTGTTATTTAAAAATGTAGATCGTGTCGAGGGGAACCAAACACCGTTTCAATTTGTGAAAATCGGACGGGTAGATCTCGAGATCTCCGGGGGGGGGGGGCGGAATCCGCCCCCCCCCCTGTTACAAATAGGGGTAGCCAGGAGCCTGTTACAAATAGGGTTAAGGTGTTTAACGCAAATCAAACCTGTAGCATCTTCTTGCTACATTGTTGCATGCTAAACAGGTGCACATTGGTGGCGTTGAAGTATAGGTCTTGTTACAATGAGGCATGATAAAAAAGACAAAACCCACCGCACCGCCTGATACTGTCAGGCGGAGGTGGGGTCACCGCGTGGTACTGTCAGGTGGAGGTGGGGTCACCGTCTGATACTGTCAGGTGGAGGTGGGGTCACCGCCTGATACTGTCAGGTGGAGGTGGGGTCACCGCCTGATACTGTCAGGTGGAGGTGGGGTCACCGCCTGATACTGTCAGGCGGAGGTAGGGTCACCGTCTGGTGCTGCCAGGTGGAGGTGGGGTCACCGCCTGATACTGTCAGGTGGAGGTGGGGTCACCGTATGGCGCTGCCAGGTGGAGGTGGGGTCACCGCCTGATACCGTCAGGTGGAGGTGGGTTCACCGCGTCCGGCCGACGGTGCGTCATGGGGCGCTGGGAACCCCCTCCGTCAGCGTGGTGGTGCCGTGTGGGAGGCCAGTGGCAGCCGCAGCACCGACCTGCCTCCCCGCCCCGGCCCCGCCCCGGTCCGGCCCGGTCCTGCTGACATTTCAGCCGTCAGTCCCCGGCCGTGGTCCTGGCCGGCCCCGCTCCGGCCCAATGTCGCGGCGTGGACGCGGGCGGTGTCGATGACGGGGCGCACCTAAACCCGTCCCGATCATTGCATGTATGCTGACCTGCCGAACCCGCTCCGGCCCAATGTCGCGGCGTGGACGCGGGCGGTGTCGATGACTGGGCGCACTGACTTACGTCTCCATAAGTGGTTGCTATTTACAAACACGCCCGCCAGCTGTATACACTTGGCAAATATGCCGACGGGGCCGGGGTACTGGTGCATTTTCAAAGTAGGTCCATCGTCAGGACAACGGATTTGATTGTCTTGGGACCCCACACTCTAACTCGAAAACTAAAAGGTCTAGAAAGACGCAGTAAAAAACGTTAAAAAGCTGTTGACAAGCACATTCGTAGGTAATTCAAATAATTTTTACTCAAGTCAATATTGAGTTCTCCAGAGGTCATCAAAGATCAGATTTGCAAGTTTTAGGACTTCGCTCCAGAAACCCCCAGATATCACAGACAATATGATAGCTAGGAACAAACAGAAAAAAATTAATGAACTCTCTTGAAAAATGCAATCGCCATGGTTTCCTGGAATTTGAGCTAAGATCAACTGTTTAGGCTCTAAACCTCATCAAATGTCAAAAAGGTTATTAAAAAAAGTTATCACGAATAGCTTTTTACCTAATAACGACAAGGCAATAATTTTAACTCCATCGTGCTTGTATCGTCAATACGCTTCGACTCATATTAGTGTTGATCAGGCCAGGTCAACTTACACATGTGACCTCACGTCAAGGTCAAGTGGTGGTGACCCAAGTAGGAGGTCATGCTACACATGGGATGACGTGCCGCGACGAGATAAACACATTGGTGTCTGTTTCACTTCTCTATCGTAATTATGTCGAGAGTTATTGACATACAACTGTTGGTGACCTTGGATGACCTCGGCTGACCCTGTAGGGGTCACTGAACAAAAATTACAACACGTCATCAAGACTGTCCTATAATAACATGATCCAGAAGGAATTATACTGCTATCTTGCGTCTCCTTAGAATGGGAAGCATTTTAATATTTCCCCTTAGACTTATAATGGGGAGGTCACGAAATTAAACCGACCTTAGGTCACTGATATTACAAATCTAAGATAAACGAATTGTAGATATATGTGACCTTATGAAATCCTGTTAGTGTAAAACCGATCATCCCAAAACTGTGACTGTGGTACGACCACACTTTTTTGGGAGGGGGGGTTACGTGACCTGGTCTGGTGACCTGACCTAAGATGACCCGAGGATTTTTTACATAATGTGGACAATTGATGCACAAACAGCTGTGCCAAAAATAGTGGCGCTGCACGTCGCCGTTTTTCTGCTATCCGCGAAAAACCTGAGGGGGTGGCTACCCCCCCCCCCCGGCACGGCGCTGGTTAAAATATAGGGATGATGTGACCATGCAGCCAGGTGTTAGGGTATTCATGTGAAGTTAAAAAATGACCCCAGCTGTGCTGAGGTCATGTTTGTATGTGCCACTTTTGGTCGGAGCCACTCAAAGCACTTTTACCATCCCTGCCGTCCCCACCTACTTTCGGAAGGTGGTTACGCCCATGGCTTGAACTGATGTCCAAATGGCCTCAAATGACCTTGTCTCTGGCTGTTGCGCTTCATGTTGTGTATTTCTTAAATGTCTGAAATGTAATTATTTGAAAAGTTGTGTGGACATTCAACCACGGGGCAGTACGCTGCCTCGGGTGGTGTTGTGTGTGTGTGCGTGTGTGTGTGGAATGTGTTGGTGAGCTGATGCGAGAATAGTGTTTAAAAATGTGTTAATGTCGGTCTGGGAGTTTGCGGGGTGACTAGTGTCAATGTGTTTTTGAAAGGAGGACCAGTCTGCTTTGCGAAGGTTCCATCTAGGCAGGGAGTAAAAATTTGTCTGTCCTGAAGGGACTTATAGTTCTAAGTGAATTGGGAAATGATCGCTAAAAAGAGGGTCAGATTGTGCGTTAAATGTACAAAGTGTCGCGATGCGTGGTGTGACGAAGGCGAGATCAATGGCGCTGTAAGTCACCTCGCCTCTTGAGTGGTGTATGTGTGTGGGTGATTGATCGTTAAGGAAGACCAAATTATGCCGGCCCAGTAGGTCCAGCATAATTTGGCATCTACGGGAATTAAAGCGGCATCCCCAAGCCTGACTATGTGCGTTGAAATCGCTCATAATCAGACATGGGGTGTTAATATTTGTAATAAGCCGAGAAAAAGAATCTATGTCTATGTCCTCAGTGGGACGAAACAATATAGAGATTAAAGTGAGTTCTAGCTGAGCGATTTTAATATTGACGCCGACTGCGTCTAGGGTTGTTTGAAGGTCAATTTGGTGATGCAAAAGTTTTTACGGCTATGTGGGCATCAAGAACCCAAATTGTGTGAAAGTTTTAACTTCAGGTCGTCGCAAATCAGGTCACCAGGTCACGTCAAGTGACTGTACCTCCAAAAATGTTTGTGGTGGTGCCAAAGCCACAGTGTTTATCCGATAAATTTGAAACTTGCAGGATTGAATAAGGTCATAAGTAACTACAATTCGTTTATTAATATTTTTTTGGTACCGGTGACCTAAGGTCAGGCCAATTTCGTGACCTCCCCATTCTAAGCCTATTTGGGAAAATATACACATGCTTCCTTTTCAGAGAATATGCATTGGATCAGGCCAATTATTTCAGAATCGTGCTATTTTAGCTCATTATTGATGACCCAGATGCAATTGTTGCTCAGTGACCTCTGCAAGGTCGGCTGAAGTCATCCCACGTCACCAGCATCTTTTTGCCAATAACTCTTGATAGAATAAAGATAGAGACGTGCAAATGACACCACTGTGTTTGTCTCGTCGAGATACGTCGCCCCATATGCAACATGACCTACCTGGGTCACCAAATGACCTTGACCTGAGGACAAATTTGAGGTTGACGTAACCTTGTTACCATTAATATGTTGTTTCAAAGCACCTTTACGAGACAAACACGATGGTGTTAAAATTACTGATATATGTTTAACCAATACAAAGTTATTTAAAGGGAAATAATGACCTTTTTCCACAAAAATGGAGTTAGCACTTGAAATCGCCAGACGAGACCAAAATATATTGTAAATTCATCACATTTTGCATGAAAACTTTCCTACCGAAAGATATTTCAAGTTAAAGTTGATAAGCGTTCCACACTTTAAACGACCGGTACTTGCAAGTACTTTTGGTCCTCATCAAACTGCGGGCTTTTCCCGTATTGTTTTTTTACGTAATGGAGTGGAAAATATATTGTGCGTTCTGCTTGTTGTGTTTATATGCCCGGCGATCTTCTAAAACTAACAGCGATTGGAAAAAGTGGCAATAAAATCGGAAGCTCATCGATGCACATCAACGGCGGCATAGTTAGTGGTTGCGACCCTCAATTTTTTAAAATAAATTCATTTGTTTTCAACATTAGGAGTATTGTATAATTTGTCTGTGGCTGTATATAACACTATGCTTTATATTATCATGAAAAATAATATTTTTCCCCAAAAAAACTAACAAACAATAACACAAAACTGGCAATTAAATCGGAAGCTCATCGATGCACATCGACGGCGACCTATTTAGCGTCGGCGATTTGTTTACAAGCATTGTCATGCTTCTCGGCGCACTTAACCATTGTGGCGAGTTGTTGCTAATAGCGCTTTCGTTCTCCATGGCAACCAGGCGTGAGCCAATGAAAAGCCAGAACGTATTCCCTTTCTGGCTTTTGATTGGCTGACGCCTGGTTGCCATGGAGAACGAAAGCGCTACTAGCGTGTGTCCGAGCAGCGCTCAGTTTGATCGGAAATGTCACAGAGCCTCCAAAAATGCCGCAATCGATGTAAACAATGGTAGGGAAGGGCGAATTTGTCAATGACCTTCATTAAGTACACAAGGTACTTGTTTTGTATTTTTCCCAAACTTACAACTTCGAATTTGGGAATAATTTTATTTAATTCTTAAATTTAAATAAAATAATTTTAAAACCATAGCGGTAGCCTAAGAAATTGTTGCTAACAAAATCAAAAGGTCAATATTTCCCTTTAAGAAAAACTCTTCGGAAAAAAATGTTTTCGTGACCTTCGGTGACCTCTGGGGCCTTACTATTGACCTGAGCTTTAATTTGAGGACAACTTCGGGAATTTTATTTTTTATGAGCTTTCGATTGTTTTTTTCTGCTTGTTACTAGCTCTCATAGTTCCTGAGATATTTGGGGGTTTCTAGAGCAAAGTCCTTCACATGGAAAATGTGACCTTTGATGACCTCTGGTGACCTCAATATTGACCTGAGTCAAATAATAATCGAGTGACTTCGAATGGCCTTGCAGAGAGCTTTCGAACAATGTTTTCTGCGTCTTGCTAGCCTTTTTTGTTTTCGTGTTAGAGGGGGATCCCAATGGGCTTTTGCACGCTGATCATGCCGGCTAGCAAAAGTCATGTACCATTGGCGTTACGACCATCGACAATTAGAGGCCATGAGACGCTGTTTTGGCCGGAATGGCCTACCTTGTTATATTGCCTTGTCCCTAAAAGAAGAAGAAAGTATTATTACGAGGCTGCCAGATCAAAATTGGCCTTGGGAATAAATTATTTCAGTCACCGAAGTGGCTAATCTGATCACCGAAATAACTGAACATATCACCGAAACTAAATGAAACAAAAAACTAAATTTACACCAAAACGCTGCTTTCATCACCGAAATAGCTGGTTTCATCACCGATGTTACCAAATTAGCGTGTACAGTAATATGGTATTGTCGCCACGATGTCCTCTGGTTACATGCGCTGGCGACACTGATATGGCTTGATGACTGACTGGGGAAGGCCGGAGTAGGATGTCTGGGTCAGGGCAAGGATGGTGAGGAAAGACGACAGTCGCTGACTGATCACAGCTCCTCGATGGCGAGGGCACTGTGATCCGACAGATCTACCGATACTTCGGTGCCTCGATGGCGAGGGTAGCCGAAGCCGACTGGTCGCACCCTTTGTATGAAAAGAGGCCCCGCCCCCCGCGTCTCGATGGCGAGACTCGAGAAACGAGTTAAACCCCCGATGTCTCGATGGCGAGACACCGTGGTCGCCTCCCTCACACACCCCGGATGAGGGTGGAAAGTGACAAGATCCCAGGAAATAAGGACGGGGTGCAGTCAGTCACCTTGCGCTTGAAAGTTTGCTGCTCCGATCTCACATCCGTCCGTCACTTCTCGTCACCTCCGTCAACTCACCGTACAACACTTGAGTTCTTCACTCAGATATATTGTTACCCGAACCAAACACGGTAGTGAATACTACCGTGACGACAGAGTGAGTCTGGTCCGCGCCAGACCCCGCGCGGCAGAGCCCGACGCATAGCGCGCCGGCCCGACATAACCTCGCCGGTGCCCCGCGGCTCGGGACACCAGCGACCAATCACAGGCACGCACGCCCGCCCTGGCCCAGGCCGGGCCTCGCCCCGGGCGCCACGCGGCCGCTGCGGACGCTACGGCCGTTACGCGGCCCGGCCGGCAACCTTGCGGGCGCCGCTCAGCAGCCGCCGGTGGCAACATCCTCCCCCACCGTGTTGCACAGCAGGGCCAGACGCAAACAAACAAGATGCCAACGCGCTGCGACACGTTCCTAAGCGCGCCCTGTGATTCGTGCTGCGCTACAACACCTCTCACCGTAGCCACCAAAATAACGCAAGAACGTAATTTAATATTGAACACGTCTTCCGATATTAACAACATAACCAGGCCGCTCTTTCCGCGGGAATACACAGCTATTCATGCGACACATCCGGCTACTGTAGCTAACATACAATCTAAGCGGGCTATAAGTCCACAGTGCCACGTCCATCCCACACCACCTCGGCCGGACCAAGCCACCGGAGACCCCAGCCGCACGGGAGCCGGTCACGTGACCGAGTAAGCGCTGCGGCGACTACTGACGGTCCCGGTCTGTCCTCGGGGCTTCCTCCTCCACAGGGCCGCCTCCTCCACAGGGCTGCATCCTTTACAGAGCTGCCTCCTCCACAGGGCCGCCTCCACCACAGGGCCGTCTCCTCTACAGGGCCCCTTCTTCCACAGGGCTGTCATAGCCTCCTCCACAGGGGTAGTCGTAGCCGTATCTTTGGACGTGTCTGGTGCCGTAGTCTCCGTCGTAGCCTCCGTAGCCCCCGCCGTGTCCTCCGACGTGGGTGTGGGTTCCATAGTCGCCGCACCCTTGGGTATGGCCGTAGCCGACGTAGGACGGGTATCCACCATAACCTCCGTAGCTGACGTAGCCTCCGTGGCCGCCGCTGTAGCCTCCATGGCAATCGCCGTATCCTCTGTGGCTGCCACCGTAGCTGTAGCCGTTAATGATGCTTCTGTAGTCCTCCATTCCTGAACCAGTTCCTTGATACTTTCCTCTTCAGATGACTGACTACGCACAAACATGACCTGTCGCATCGTGCTCGGCACCAGAGTCGATATGGCACCCGTCAGAGTCCAACCAAAGTCGGTCCTCACTGCCACTGGCTGACCAGGGCCTCCCACTCTGACCTCCCGTTGCACCACGGCTTCCAGGATGTTGGCTCCGAGAAGCAGCTCAACTCGCGCGCCATTGTACTGTGGCAGGTCCAAATCCTGAAGGTGTTTCCAGCTGTGAATCCGTCGACTGCTCACACTGGGTGCTACCACGTTGAGCTTCGGAACGGACCACACCTCCGGCACCACGATGCGTCCTTCTTTGGTGGCTGCGCCGAGGGCGTTGACTGTCAGTTGGACCCGAAGAGACGACTGCCTTGGGCCGCTTCCTTCAATGTTCTGAAGTCGCAGATTCTCTCGTTTTCCATGAACCCCAATCTCTTCCAGCACGTCTTGGCAGCAGAGGGACGTCTGAGCTCCTGCGTCCAGCATGGCGACTACATCTTTATCCCCTTTCGGGCCGTGGATCCGCACTGGTACCAGCTGCAGCAGCGTGTCTGTGGCTTCCATCAGAGCCACACCGACGATGGGGCTTCCCTCTCGCACCTGATACTCCGGTTCGGCTCTGTGTTCTTCTCTGTTGGCTGAGGCACTTCTGTCCACATGGAGAAGTCTGTGATGGGTCGCCTTGCATCCGTTCAAATTGCAACGCCTGGCAGATCTGCATGCCCTCATGAAATGCCCCTTGCGCAGACACCCCCAACAGAGCCGTTCTGAGCTCACCACCGTCAGCCTCTCTTCACGGGTCTTTGCCTTGAACTCTGAGCAGTCTTGCACCTTGTGCTCGTTCTGGCAGACGATGCATGACGGTTGTCTTCGGTTTTCCTCCTGGGAAGACGTTGCCGACGTGGTTAGAGTCGTTCGGCGCGCGGAGACGACTTCTCTTGAGTATGTGGTCATCTTCTTTCTGTCTGAGTCGCGGCTTTGGGAGGCGGCGTGTCTCAGAATTCTAACCTCAGTCTTCAGCCACTCACTGAAGGTCTCCAGACTGGGCCAGCTTGGTTGACCCTTGTCTACTTCCCGGCCCCACTGGAAGATCAGCTCCGCCGGCAGCTTGGAGGCGACTCGGCGGAGGTTCCCACTCGCCACCAAGTCGCCTTGATACCCAAGGGTGCGCAGCGTCATGACGGCGTTACTGATGGCTGAGCTGAACCTCTCCATGGACGCCAGATTGCCGATGGATGGTGCCGGGGCTGAGAACATGGAGTTTAGGTACGCCTGGCTGACGTCATCTTCTCGACCGAAGCGCTCGTACAGCGTCGCCAAAGCCTGCTGGTACATTCTACCGTCGAATAGGAATCCCGCGATGGCTTGATGGGCGGCTCCCTCCACTGCCTGCTGAAGATGCGTCATCCGCTCGGTATCTGAAAGCGACGCCTGGTCGTGAATCAGCGCCCTAAACAGGCCTATCCAGCGAGGCCACTCCCCCGGGTCCCCTGCAAACCGGGGCAAGCTGAGGCGCGGAATGCTCTTGGCGAATGCTGACGACCCCGAAGAGCGCGACTCCTGACGATCGCTTCTGTCTGATTTCCAGGTGCTTGGGTTCAAGGTCGTATCACCCTTGAGCGGCACATCTCTGTCGTGCTTAGTGGCGTTCCTTGCCCCGTCGTCGGCCAACGATTGCACGTCGTTGGGTTCTTCGCGGACGAACGCACCTGTCACATGTGGTGTACCATCAGCATGCCGATCTAGCCCGATGCTCTGTGCGCTTGGCTGAACCGGGATGTCGCAGCCCTCTGTCGGTACTTCAGCGTTCCTGCCGGTACCTCCGTCAGCTGACCTGATTCTCTCTGCCATAGCATCAGCAGATACCTGAAAGTCGTCGCGGCGATCCCAGTTCAGCTCGTCTTCAGCGGCGTGGTAAAGAAGCACCTTTCGGGCCGCCCGTTCTCGAGCATCTTGGGCCACCTTAAGCTGCAACGCACGGTCCCGCTCCTCCAGTTCCCATTGTTGACGCTCCTCGGTCTGCCGTCTGGCCCTTTCGTTCTTCAAACGATCCAACTGGTTGCGACGACCTTCTTCGAGCTGCGATCCGACGTCGCGCAATTTGCTTTCCGCATCATCCAACTCCACCGCGGCTTCCCTGGACCGAACTGAGACGGCTGTCCCCGCTGAAGTGCGCGACATTGCGCGGCTGGGGCCCCGACGGGAAGCGGCGACCGATGAGCAGGCCTCGTCTAGCTCTTGGAGGTACTGTTGCACCTTTCTACGTATTAGAGATTCCTCTTCTTCTAGACGATCTGCGTACCCTTGTGTTTCCTCGATGTCCTCATCTTCTATCAATCCTTCGTACAGCTGGTGAACCTTCCTCAATTCTGCAAAGGCTTCCTTAAACCGCAGATTGACTTCTTCGATGCTGTCGCGACTTGCTTGGCTGGATATCTCCTCCTCCAAAGCCTTGCGGACCCGGGTTACGGCTGCCCTCTTGCAGCCACGCTGCCGACGCAGACCAGATAGCTATTTGCCTCTGGCGACACGCTGAGCTTCATCCATAGCAGGATCTACCGGTTTCGCGTCGCGTTCCTCTTGCTTGTCTATCTCCATCTTTCCTCTTGATACCACTGGCCGTCATCCGGCCCGGAGGACCAGAAATGTCGCCACGATGTCCTCTGGTTACATGCGCTGGCGACACTGATGTGGCTTGATGACTGACTGGGGAAGGCCGGAGTAGGATGTCTGGGTCAGGGCAAGGATGGTGAGGAAAGACGACAGTCGCTGACTGATCACAGCTCCTCGATGGCGAGGGCACTGTGATCCGACAGATCTACCGATACTTCGGCGCCTCGATGGCGAGGGTAGCCGAAGCCGACTGGTCGCACCCTTTGTATGAAAAGAGGCCCCGCCCCCCGCGTCTCGATGGCGAGACCCGAGAAACGAGTTAAACCCCCGATGTCTCGATGGCGAGACACCGTGGTCGCCTCCCTCACACACCCCGGATGAGGGTGGAAAGTGACAAGATCTCAGGAAAAAAGGACGGGGTGCAGTCAGTCACCTTGCGCTTGAAGGTTTGCTGCTCCGATCTCACATCCGTCCGTCACTTCTCGTCACCTCCGTCAACTCACCGCACAACACTTGAGTTCTTCACTCAGATATATTGTTACCCGAACCAAACACGGTAGTGAAAACTACCGTGACGACAGAGTGAGTCTGGTCCGCGCCAGACCCCGCGCGACAGAGCCCGACGCATAGCGCGCCGGCCCGACATAACCTCGCCGGTGCCTCGCGGCTCGGGACACCAGCGACCAATCACAGGCACGCACGCCCGCCCTGGCCCAGGTCGGGCCTCGCCCCGGGCGCCACGCAGCCGCTGCGGACGCTACGGCCGCTACGCGGCCCGGCCGGTAACCCGGCGGGCGCCGCTCAGCAGCCACCGGTGGCAACAGGTATAACAACTACCAGATGCCTTTGGCCTTTGAAAATACATTATTTGCGTAACCGAGTAATTCTACCGTAACCGTTATTTGCGTAACCAATTCGATTGTTATCACAATTTGTCCTGTCACACCAGGCCGCCCGCCAGACTCTGCCACGGCCAGTGTCCGTTGAAGCCCCAGCTTGGTACATATTGTAACTAGTTGTCTACAAGATCTTCTTGGGGGGGGGGTCCGGGGGGCGACAGCCCCCTCCCCCCCCCCCCGGTAGGGCCGCAGCGCTGCGAGCGAACGCGAGCGGAGTGTTCTAAACGTGGGTCCCTGCGGCCGTGATTGCTGTGATGGTTAGGTCAGGTTCAATTATGTTATTATAATTTGTATTGCCACACCAAGCCGCCCGACAGAATCTGTCACGGCCAGTGTCCACTGTCCGTTGCGGCCCCAGCGTGGTAGGTAAATATTATAATCAGTACTGCAAGTAATTTCGGTGATGGTTCAAGTCAATCCGGTGATGTCTGAAGTTATTTTGGTGATGTCTTAAGTCATTTCGGTGATGTCTTAAGTCATTTCGGTGTCACATCAGTCATTTCGGTGTCATATCAGTCATTTCGGTGATATCAGCAAATAGGTAATGTTTAAGCTATTTCGGTGATAAATTGGTCCAAACGGTGATGGATAGGCAATTCGATGATATTAAGTCATTTTAGATGATGTAATAATACCTGCCATTGGCCTTTGTCGCCATATTTCCACGGATTATCGCCAAACATTGCCAATTCCTTGAATTTTAATCGCTAACTTTTCCCCAAGTCCACTGCATTGAATAAGCGTGCTGATTGGACATCTAAAGCATCAGGCAAGCAAAAGCCAGGATTTTTATCAGGACGGGGGGGGGTGGGGGGACGTCAGTGGAGGATACAATTTTGATCCGTTTCGTTAGCAAAAAGTTGTTGACCGGGGGCGAGGGGGGGGGGGGGGCGGTCGGGTCGTCGCATAATTGCATTTTATCTAGTGTAAACTGGTTTGCGCAGAATCGCATTTTATCTAGTGTAAAATGGTTTGCTTTGGGAGGGGGGGGGGGGGGGGGGCGTGGTCCCCCTAGCCTTATAGTGTAAAGCAGTGTAGTGTAAAGCATTGTAGATCGTGTAAAAATGTAAAAATATAGTGTTGTTGATGATCTGCTTCAAAATTCAGTACCTTTCCACTTGGGAACATGGCCTTACGAATATAAAGTGTCTGGTTTTATCTACAAATTTACAATTCCATAATTTGCAGGCTACATTTCAAAATTAGCCAGTTTTCCTCGTGTTATCGTCAATCGCCAAATGGCAATTTTCCATCGCCGACGGTGTCCAAAAATCGCCAATTTGGCGACATCGCAAGTATGGCAGCCCTGATTACGGCAGACATAAAAGTGTACCAGTAATACCAAAGCTATGAAGTCACCAAAATCAATACATGTTTATTATTTCCCCAATGGATCTTACCTCTGTCTGCATCAGTGTTCGTCACGGGCCCACTAACCCCAGCCCGGCCCGGCCCAGGCCCATGAACACCAAGCTCAGGCCCGGACCAGGCCCCGTCAAATTCATTATATTGAGGCCCAGGCCCGGTCCGGCCCGTTCAGATTAAGGATATCATTATTTTATAAAAAAAAATTGTAATCATTATCCTAGCATATTTACTTGTGAACATTAATTTATTTTGTTTGAATTGAACATGAACTTGTACTATATACTTGTATACTTGTATACTATAAATGTGAAACAATGAACCAACTAAATGCTAACAAAAAGCAACAACAAAGAACAGTGTGTTGCTGTGTAAGTGAACTGCTGGTTAAAATATTTTTTTTGAGTTCTGACCTGAGCTTGTGCGACGCGCGCATTACTTCAAAACTGTCAGGCCCAGGCCCATCCAGAGCCTAGTGATTTTCTTAAAGTTGAGGCCCGGCCCAGGCCCAGCCCAGGCCCAGCCCAGGCCCAGCCCAGGCCCAGCCCAGGCCCAGCCACGGCCCAGCCCAGGCCCAGCCCAGGCCCAGCCCAGGCCCAGCCCAGGCCCAGCCCAGGCCCAGCCCAGGCCCAGCCCAGGCCCAGCCCAGGCCCAGCCCAGGCCCAGCCCAGGCCCAGCCCAGGCCCAGCCCAGGCCCAGCCCAGGCCCAGCCCAGGCCCAGCCCAGGCCCAGCCCAGGCCCAGCCCAGGCCCAGCCCAGGCCCAGCCCAGGCCCAGCCCAGGCCCAGCCCAGGCCCAGCCCAGGCCCAGCCCAGGCCCAGCCCAGGCCCAGCCCAGGCCCAGCCCAGGCCCAGCCCAGGCCCAGCCCAGGCCCAGCCCAGGCCCAGCCCAGGCCCAGCCCAGGCCCAGCCCAGGCCCAGCCCAGGTCCAGCCCAGGTCCAGCCCAGGCCCAGCCCAGGCCCAGCCCAGGCCCAGCCCAGGCCCAGCCCAGGCCCAGCCCAGGCCCAGCCCAGGCCCAGCCCAGGCCCAGCCCAGGCCCAGCCCAGGTCCAGCCCAGGCCCAGCCCAGGCCCAGCCCAGCCCATGGCCCATAGGGCCAGCCCAGTTCATGGCGAACTCTGGTCTGCATTCTGCAAGCATACCTCAGGCCAACGTGTGATTTTTTCGGGAGGGTCTAAAAACGACCAGAGCCCATGCTCCGAAACTACTGGACCGATGTGAGTGACTTTTTCACCATTTGATACCGAGTGATCTGAAACGTTGCCGTTTTGGATTTTATACAGATTGGTCTACTCCAGGGGGTGTACTCCGCTCCTTCAACATTGGTAAAAAGTGTGACAACCGCGAGCAGCTTCCAGCATCTTGGCCGTGTTTATCGGATCTGCTCATAAGCTATATTTGGCTATCAGCTAGTATTGGCCAATCAGTTTTGAGCAAGCTCGACGGTGATTGGTCAGGTTGTGATGACGTGAAGGCGGGGGAGAATCATTTGTTTACATTTCAACGGGTTCGCCATATTGGTTCGCTGGCAATGTACGGGCGTGCATGTGTGTGCATTTTTAAGCATGTACTTATTTTTATGCAGCATGAGTCAATATTTAATGGTGTATATGAAAGTCGACATAATAATTGCATCTGTCAACATAGCAGTATTTTCCCAGAATACCTCATAAGCTAAAAATGTACACCCAAATTTGTGCGTTCTTTAGCTGAGGACATCTGCGAAAATTGTCGACATAAGAGGCTGTAGGAGTAGGTTAGCTATATTTGTGTATTTTTCAAGGACGTAAACCCATAGATTGTGTCACCATATATAAATAGACTAGAAAATCCATACCAATGTGACTGATATCGATATTACTTAGGTTTTGAGATACCATTATGAGTAGTACCAGTGACGGCGGATCGTATTTTCGGAGGGTGGGCAAAGAAACCCAGAGGGTCCCCTCGGCAAAAGGGCCCCCTCCCACGGGCAAGGCACCACCCCCCCCCCTCCACAAAAGAAAACACGAAATGGTATCTCCTCGGATTTAGTCCACTCTATATTGCAGGGCCTCTAAATGGTCGCAAAAAGAACGTCGGACAGGTCAATGTTGAAGTCCCAGGCCTTTTGAGGGCCCCCTCACGGCCTACCGAGGGTCCTCCTCAAGCCGACTGAGGGCCTTCTGTCGGCCTTAGAAGGCCCATCAGGCTGGCTGGGGGCACCCTGTGTCATTTTTTCGGTCAAATGGAAAATCGAACCAACTTCTTGGAATATGGATTTTCTAGTCTCTTACAAATTTATGGGGGAGGCAAAACCATATGTTTCCCTCCCCCCCAAACTTCTTGAGTGGGCGGGCAGCTGCCTACTCTATCCCCCCCCCCTTATCCGCCGCCACTGAGTAGTACCTAATGATACTGGTCCTTTGCTATGAGTGGCTTGCACTAATGAGCACACATTGCCAAGTGTCTAGTAATGACTATACAATAAATGATGATAATGTGACTTATGAGTTACAGGACATAACTTATTTTTTTTACAGTTACAGGACATAACCCGAAACTATGCCTTTTTGCGCCGTTGGGGCTGCAGCAACGGCTGACATGCCAAAAAAAGTTGATCAAGATCACGATTCAGATCCTATACCATTTCATATATTTCCCGAAGATTCACCTACAAGAAAAGTCTAGGGGGCGCTAGGGAGCCCCAAGCCACCCCCTCCCCCTGAGCCCGGGTCGCGCCCATGTCGCGCCCACCAAGCGCGCGTAGGGCGCAACTTTTTGTATGTGTCGCCCCCCCCCCTCACCTGACCGAAATATTGGATCCGCGCCTGTACTATGTCACGACAAGGAATAGCAATGCCAAACAAATACAATATATTTGATGAGGTTTATGTCTCCATAGGCAATTCATTGTGATACATTCACATTTTCCACGCCGGGTAATGGCATCAAAGATACACTTATCATTTCGAGCGGCGGTCGGCCGGGGCGGCCGTACCTAATCGTTGAACTTTGCGCAGATATAACAGCAAATATGTATCTGATTGCATTGTTTTCAGCGGCATTCAGCAGAGCGGTTGATTTGTGACATATTACATATTACAAGTTTTGCAATCGACCGGTAAACAAAGAAACTAAGCGCGATCTAAGCTTCAGGCACGCGCGCACTAATGTTGTGTACGGCGGCCGGCCGGCCGCGTCCCCCGCCTTATACGTCACAGCAACTCCGGGGTTGCGGCTACTAAATTAGTGTTTGTCACCACTTTTTCGGCCGGAGTGTTCTACCTGGTTTAGACAACCTTGATCTACTCTAAGTCGACCAAATTTGACCCAAACCACCAAAAAACCGTCGCAGACGAGCCCATGCTCCGAAACTATGGAACCGATCTGGATGATTTGTTCACCATTCGATCCGGCGTAGTCCAACACGGTGCCGTTTTGGGTTTTATACAGATTGGTCCAATAAGTGGACCGAATTGAACCAAAACCACCAAAAATCGTTGCAGAAGAGCCCATGCTCCGAAACTATGGGACCAATCTGGGTGATTGTTTTACCATTTGATCCGGCGTGGTCTGAAACGGTGCCGGTTTGGCTTTTATACAGATTGGTGCACTCTAAGTGGACCAAATTGGACCAGAACTTGTAGTACAAATTTGCAGACGAGCCCATGCTCCGAAGCTACGGGACCGAGCTAGGTGATTTCTTTACCATTCGATCCTGCATGGTCTGAAACTGTGCTGTATTGGCTTTTATACAGAATGGTCCACTCTAAGTGGACCAAATTGGACCAAAACCACCAACGGTTCGTCTGCAACGGTTTTTGGGGTTGTGGTCCAATTAGGTCCATTTAAAGTGGATCAATCTGTATACAAGCCAAAATGGCACCGTTTTGGACCACGTTAGATGGAATGGTGAAGAAATCGACCAGATCTGTCCCATTGTTTCGGAGCATGGACTCGTCTGCAACGGTTTTTGGTCCAATCTGTATACAAGCCAAATCGGCACCGTTTCAGAGCACACCGGATCGAATGGTGAAGAAATCATCCAGATCGGTCCCATAGTTTCGGAGTATGGGCTGGCGCCTGCAAATTTGTACTAAAAGTTTTGGTCCAATGTGGTCCACTTAGAGTATTGTTTATTAATTAATATTGTTTAAATGTATATTTTGGTGCTTGCTTTTGCTCCTCACTGAGATAAATTTTCACTCCCAACCTACTCTACTCTACTACTCTACTCTTCTACTACTCCATACCTATCCGCTTTCAGTGTTGAATTATAATTTGTTTAACTCCCATCTTACTCATCTACTCTTCTATTACTCCCGGCATACCCGCTTTCAGCGGTACGATATGCACGGGCCTTAGGGGTAGGAGAGTCGCACAGGAGTAAACATTTGCCCACAATACTCCCACCAAAAAACACGGACCTACCCTGATCCCATCCTATGGAAACCTCAATGCACTCCCTACCTTGCCCAAAGTTAGGCCAATGTGAGCACATGTTTACTCCCGACATACCCCCTAATATTGAGAATTTCGGGTAGTGTCGTACCGCGTCCGCCATGTTTAATTGCGTGGTTCCAATGTCAGACTGTTTTGCGCGGTTCGTGTACCGTTTGTCTATTTATCCTGCGTGTACCCTGCAACTGAAGTATTAAGGTATGCATATGAAGTTTTGTCTGCACACCATATATGTTAATTTGTTTGTATCGATTTCAACCTCGCATATTTGTTTCCGTTTGAGAGAGTGAAAGATTAACTGTGTGTCTCTGTGTTACAAGTTCGATTATATTTCCAGATACCGAAGCCAGCCTATAATTGTAATGAAGGCAATCTGCAAACCTATCGCAATATAACTATATGGTCTGTTCCACATATCTGCTGCCTTATTTAATATGCAACATGTAAGTTTATTTGACTTGAGTCCATTTTCCTTAGTAAAATTTCAGTAAACCTAACTCTTACTCTCTTGAATATCTCAGACTTTGGGCATAATTACAGAGTTAGGTAGTTAGAGTTAGTTACTTGAATTTGTGCAGAGTTACCTATTCATTACATGAGACAATTCCCCATACCAACTCCATACTTCCCCAACCAACTTTTAAGAAATTTGAAGGGTTTCTTTCTTACATTAACATTAAAGGGGCTATGTTTACCCATAAGATGATACAATGATTATATTTTGCCACACCAACCTTAGAAAAGCTCCACATATAACTCAGACATAGGTACTTGAGTAAGGTAAATTATATAAATTTACAATATGATTCAGGATTCCACGTCAAAACTTCTAATGCAGAACTTCTAGCGTAAAAACTCCCAAGCCAAAACTTCCATAGGCAAAACTTATAGGCGTCAAAACTTCTAACAGTCAAATCTACTAATGAAAAAACTTCCAAGCGTCAAAACGTCCAATGCAAAAACATATAAGCGTCAAAACTTCCTAGCGTCAAAACTTCTGATGAAAAACCTTCTAAGCGACAAAACTTCTAATGAAATTACTTTCAATGCAAAAACTTACAAGTCAAAACTTCCAATGCAAAAACTTCTAAGCATCATAACCTAACCTAACCAAAGTTATTTGATTGGAAGTTTTGTCGTGAAGAAGTTTTTGTTTTGGAAGTATTGACGTAAGAAGGATTGTCGCTTGGAATTTTTCCATTAAAGTTTTACCGTTTAGAAGTTTTGGCATTGGAAGTTATTTCATTGGAAGTTTTGTCAAAAACAAGTTTTTGCTTTGGAAGTTTTGACGGTTGGAAGTTTTGTCATTTAGAAGTTTATGTTTTGGAAGTTTTGACGCAAAGAAGTTTTTCCATTAGAAGTTTTTCCATTGGCAGTTTTGACGCGTGTAAGTTTTGACTTGGAAGTTCTGTCGTTAGAAGTAATTCCTTAGAAGTTTTGTCTGCACACCATATTTCAGCTCAGTATTGGTAAGCTGTCATATGTATAAACACACTGTTTAATACAATAAGAATAAACAAACACATCTTCGATAAACACACCTTGAATAAGAATAACTTATGTCGGAGACCGTGACACCAGCCCCACTGATACATTGTCATGTCATGAATGTCAATTTCAATGAATACATTGAATTTCATGCCATGACAATGTGTTTGTGTTTCAAGAATAGCTGTTTTCCTGGTGATTGATTTGGAAATACCTATTATAGCCTAAGTTACAGTAGTTAATCGTATGGAGCTTTGGTGCTTAAGGGTACCTATATAGGTTAAAACCAAGGTGATAAAACCTTGGTGTCGTACAGTTCCAAAATTTGGATGGCATGCCTTTGGTAATGGTTTGCTATCTTCACTTCATGCCCAACATTTGTTAATACAAATAGCATGAATTTGTCTAGCCTTCAGCGTGTCTGACCTTAAATCAGTTTGTCCTATATTCACTGACATTTGTAAGCATTACATGGTTGTCTTATCTGGTATTATTAATTAAAACAGGAGATAGGTTTAACTACCATAAGTTTGGATTGCCAAAGGCTGGACATGTTTGGGTAATACTTAAGAAATTCACCTTCCCAGTTAATGGTGTTCTTGAAGTCCCTAATAGAAGAAGAGAGTAGTATTATAACATACAGAAAAGTACACCAGTAATACCAAAGCTATGACGTAACCGAAAACGATACATAATCGAGCCTGACCTAACCTTTACAGCAATTACGGTCGCAGGGACCAAGTTTAGAATGCCCCGCTCTCATTCGCTTGCTGTGCTGCGTAACCTACCGGGGGAGGGGGCTGTCGCCCCCTTCCCCCAGACCATCTTGTAGAGTCAAAGATAACCCACTTTTCAGTCTGTCATAATATTAGGGTCAGCTGACTACTCTTCTTATTTAAGGGACCTCAATAACACCATAAACTGGGAGGTGAATTACTGAACTGAACTACTGAACCCATGCTTGTGGTCATGGGGTCCAGTAGGGATATGCCCTAGAGCACTATTTACACGTACTGAACTGAACTACTGAACCCACGTTTGTGGTCATGGTAATGTAGGAATATGCCTAGAGCACTATTTACACGTCATCATGATGTTTTCTTGGTTTCAGGTAGTTTGACCCTACAATAGTTCATCCTCAGCCCCCCTTCAAGTGTCACGTGACCATAACGGGGCGGAGCATGACCATATATGGCAGGTCCAAAGGTTGATTTTTTTTGGCGCACTTCGGCTATTGTTTTGCTGCACTATTGTGTTGCCAGTGTAGGGGTGTAGGTATTGTTTTGATCACGTGATACATTTCTTATTGCTAAACAGTCAACTCCTCATATTAATTTATTACTGACCAATATATCAATATTGTTCAGTAATAAATTAATCTGAGGAGTTGACTTTATATATGTCAATATGAATGTTAATAATTTCTTATTGCATTAGCTGAGGTAGGGCTTGGCCACATGATAAATGCAGCCATGTTTTGTTTGCATTGAATAGGAAGGGTCTAAAAAAAACTGTCCAGATTAGCAGGCAAACCTATGCTCCGAAACTACTGGACCGATCTGAGCGACTTCTTTTCACCGTTCAATTTCAACTAGTCGGAATGGGTGCCGTTTTGCGTGTTATCTAGTTTCGTCCAATCTAAATGGACCAAATTGGATCAAAACCTTTAGCTCAAATTTGCAGGCAAGCCTATGCTCCGAGGCTTTTGGACTGATCTGCGTGGTTTCTTCCCATTCGTTGCGGCGTGGTGCAGAACGGTGCCGTTTTGCGTTTTTTACAGATTGGTTCACTTTAAGTGGACCAAATCGGACCATAGCCACCAAAAACCTTTGCAGGCAAGCCCACGTTCCGAGGCTATAGAACCTATCTGCATGATTGTTTCACCATTCGATCCGGCGTGGTCCAAAACGGTACCGTTTTGCGTTTTATACTGATTGGTTCATTCTAAGTGGACCAAATTGGACCAAAACAATCAAAACCCGTTGCAGGCAAGACCATACTCCGAGGCTATGGAACCGATCTGCATGATTTCTTCACCATTCGATCCGCCAAAACGGTGCCGTTTGCGTTGGATACAGATTGGTTCACTGTTGCTATTTTGGTTTTTATACAGATTAGTCCACTCTAGGTAGACCAAATTGGACCCAAACTTTTTGTACAAATTTGCAGACGAGCCCATGCTTCGAAACTATGGGCGATTGATTAACCATTCGATCCGGCGTGGTCCAAAACGGTTCCGTTTTGGCTTTTATACAGATTAGTCCACTCTGTGGACCAAATTGGACCAAAACTTTTAGTATAAATTTGCAGACGACCCCATGCTCCGAAACTATGAGACCGATCTAGGTGATTTCTTCATCATTCGATCCGGCGTGGTCTGAAACGGTGCCGTTTTGGCTTTTATACAGATTGGTCCAACAAGTGGACCAAATATGACCGAAACCACCAAACACCGTTGCAGACGAGCCCATGCACCGAAACTATGGGACCGATCTGGGTGATTTGTTCACCATTCGATCCGGCATAGTCCAAAACGGTACCGTTTTGGCTTTTATACAAATTGGTCCACTCTAAGTGGACCAAAGTGGACCAAAACCACCAACGGTTCGTCTGCAACGGTTTTTGGGTTGTGGTCCAATTAGGTCCATTTGAAGTGGATCAATCTGTATACAAGCCAAAACAGCGCCGTGTTGGACCACGTCGAATGGAATGGTGAAGAAATCGACCAGATCGGTTCCTTTGTTTCGGAGCATGGGCTCGTCTGCAACGTTTTTTGGTGGTTTTGGTCCAATTTGGTACACTTACAGCGTACTAATCTGTATACAAGCCGAAACGGCTCCGTTTCAGACCACGCCGGATCGAATTATGAATAAATCACCCAGATCGGTTCCATAGTTGCTGAGCATGGACTCGTCTGCAACAGTTTTTGGTCCAATCTGTATAAAAGCAAAATCGGCACCGTTTCAGAGCACGCTGGATCGAATGGTGAAGAAATCACCTAGATCGGTTCCATAGTTTCGGAGCATGGACTGGCGTCTGTAAATTTGTACTAAAATTTTTGGTCCAATTTGGTCCACTTGGAGTATTGTGTATTAATTGATATTGCTTTAATTTATATTTTGGTGCTTGCTTTTGCTCCTCAGAGGAGGTGCGGACTCGTTCCTGAGTCTGTTGGGCCAAGACACTCAACTGCATGAGACAGAATTGGCTTCAACGAACCCAAACATCCAGACGATGAGGTCGGAGGCCGGGTACGCGGTTACATCGAAGGCCACGAGGTCGCCCGGTCAACAGAGCTCGCGTCGAGGCGATCCTGATTCTATGAGTATCTATGGTTGTCTTGCATCAAAAGACGTCGACGGTGAAGAACCAGACTGTAAAAAAATCAACTAACCAATTTTCGAAATGAGGACGTTCAACAAGTTCTTCCCTTGCTCCTCGTCAGATCATAACAGGAGATTATCAGTAAGAGCCCTGTAAGTTCAACAGTGTTCGTGTTGAATAAATGCATACAAGCCAAAGTATAGTATACACAACGGCTTAACCCGCGAGTTACTGGAGGTATATTTCATAACGCAACTTACTGGGGGGGGGGGGGCTATTTTTTTAACCCCCCCCCCTCGGATCTCCGGAACTACTGGACTGGATGTAAAAATTCAAACGGTATTCGATAGCCCTGGGCAATTTATCGAGGAAAACATAACATTGTTGACCTCGGGGTCACCGATGACGTCACAGGTCAGGTCAAGTACAAAATGTTTGACCGTGTCAAAAGGTCTCGATTGATGGAATTGTCGCGCAAAATTGCGATATTAAACGCATAAGCTGTCGATAAATCGTTATCACTCGTGTGTCTGACACTTCTAAGTACCTTTCTAAGCTGTTTATGACCTTTGGGTCAGGTCAAGGTCATCCGAGGTCACAAGGTCAAACTGCAGATTATTGTCATTAGGCGTTGTAACACATTTTTATGGGTTTGTTTTTAGTCTAAAACGCGAAAAATGACCTTAGAACATCGTTTGTTCCATATAAATAGAAGTAAAAAGCAAAAATGGAAATGCGTTTTTTATGCATGGTTATGCTGTGAGAAGTGGTCATTTTTTATCATTTAAAGGTCATAACTCAGTCATTTTTGAATATATCGACTTTTAATGTGCTACACATATTCATTGTATACGGCTCGATCACATATATTCCAGTTTTTTGATATTTTTTTTTTTCTTGAAAATTTTGTAAAATAAAAAATGTATTTGGATTTCTCAAAATTTTGACTTAAAAAAAAACAAAAATCAGAGATAGCAGTTGGATATCCTGGTCTATTGTGAGTAATTTGGTCTAAGACAATTGAGTTTATCTCAAAGATCGTACCTTTGACAGCGTTTTCCGCCAATCATTATTTTGCAACAAAAACCGAAGAACATGACGTCACTCTGACGTCATTCCCGGTTGACCTATCATAGCTTCATATTTTTACTTTTTCCAACCTGTGTAAAATTAATGTGAAAGAAGGTACTGTAAGTTTGGTGACTATACCGGTGTTCGTTTAGGAGTTATTGCAAAATAACAGGAGAGGGGGGGGGGGGGCAAAAAATAGCCCCCCCCCCAGTAAGTCGCGGGTTAATGAACAATGCACCGTGCTGACAATAGTTTTACGCAATGTTAAAGAAGCAGACATAGCCTACTCATTACGTATCCGCCGGCGGCTTGCTCCATACCAGTTTCACACTAGTTCAAGTATTACGTCATTATAATATTAGCTCAGCTGATAACGCTCTGCACATGCTAAAAGACAACTTGCGTGTGAGCCAGATTCTTGGAAAGTCGTTGATTATCCGGATAGATCAGCGGGGTTGATTCTGAGGGTGTACCCCAAGTAGTTTCCCCCAGTTTTTCCTTTGTCAGAATAGTATTAGTATGGTTCGAAGCTGCTTTTAAAAAGTAGCTAACGGTTTCCGGGTGGCCGTCATTGCTGCGTCCCGTCAGTCACTACCAACGTCGTGCGCGCCGGTCTGCTGTCTTGATATTAAAGGTAAGCTATCAGTTGCTATTTTCAGTCAGATTTCCAGTAGCCTTAGAGGTTATCTTTTATATAAGCTATAGTAAAGATACTGATGACCTGTTTTACAGAGTGAATCCTGTTGTGAGGAAGGGGGCAGCATTTCGTCATGTTGACTGGTTCCTCATTTCAATTTCTTACCTTCAATCTTGGTATCAATGTTTGAACATTATTTCTCATGAAATTAATTGCCCCTAAAGTAGGTGTTGATAAGAATGGGCTAAGTACAGTCTGAGTTCTCTTGCATTTCATATTTTTCACCAAAGTTAAAATAGGATAAACTATTCCGTAAAGTTGGATTGGTATGTAATGCATTGTATTGGTGGTTTAGGGCGTACACATTGCCGGTATTAGTTCAGTAATTCACCTACCCAGTTTATGATGTTATTGAGATCCCTAATAGAAGAAGAGTAGTCAGATGACGATAATATTACCACAGACTGAAAAGTGGGCTATCTTTGACGGCTCACACTAAAAGCTGGAGTTTTTACCGCTGTTCGCCGCCAGGGACTGCTTGTGAGCCGGAGTGTTATGACGTCACAATCAAATGGTACCAGTTATATAATAAATATGTATATATTTATAAATTAATTAAAAGATCAAGTTAAATATTTAGCGTTTACTGGTACAATTTGCTTGCAACATCATAACACTCTGGCTCACTAGCGGTCACTAACGGCCAACTGCTGCAAACACTCAAGCTTTGCGCGCAAGCCGCTTTGACTGTTTACGATATGGTCTGGTCACTGGTGGGTCCAGGTGGGGGGCCAACAGCCCCCCAGTATGTTCTGCAGTGCAGCGAGCAAATGCAAGCAGATCATTCTAAACGTGGGGTCCTGCGACGGTAATTGCTGTAAAGGTAAGGCCAGGTTTGATTATCTTCTTATCTTCCTAATCTTAATTTGATCAGAATTATGCATCGTTTTTGGTGACGTCATAGCTTTGGTATTACTGGTACACTTTTATGTATGTCATAGTCATACTCTCTTCTATTGGGGATCTCAAGAACAACATTAACTGGGAGGTGAATTACTGAACTATTACCCACATTGCCAATACCATGAAATTGTACAGGCTTAGTAGGAACGGTGTGCTGACAAAACTTCTAGGAAATACTTCTAACGACAACTTTCAAGTCAAAACTTAACACGCGTAAAAACTGCCAATCAGAAAATTAATTTGTGCCAAAACTCAAACATCATAGACGTGTGCAGGTCACTCAATATGGGGGTGAAGTAAATGCGGAATAAAACTATTTTATATGTGTTTTTTTTTCGGGAAATGAAATGGAATGTTATTGTGACATTATAAAAACAGTTATACCGCCAAATATCAATCACCAATGCAATCGCTATTGATTCCCATTAGTTGTGTTCAAATCGGTTGATAAACATGATAGCTATGTTGGATCACATATACCACCAACATTTGTAGTTTTTGCCCCCCTATACAAATTTCGATTTTGTTTAATGTAGATCGTGTTGAGGGGAACCAAACGCCGTTTCATTTTTGAAAATCGGACGGGTAGATCTCGAGATCTCCGGATATGCACCCACCTGCACAGATTCAATTCGATGAATGCCTGTACTGGTATATTGTCCGGCAGAACAAGGTAACTGCAACGCATGTTATTCGAGATTGAAGCCAACACCGTCATCGCCCAATGTCTACGATTATATAAACTGAACTACTTGGTCCTGCAGCACCTTTCATTCATACTCTTGCATCACAAAACTCAACTTCGAAGGGGTTTGTAACTACTTCGTCGAATTTGTGAAAGATGAAAGGAAAGTCCTGACACTTTTCGTCACAAGTTTTGGTCATGTACAGCTGTTAGTCACTTTTGGAGACTAGTTGAGAAATCGATGAATTTGCATACAAACGCACAACCAAGAGTGAGGCTTAGTGAACAAAATGAACTGATGGGACTGGACGACAGCGGCCGACTCTGGAGGCATGCCATTATTGTAGGGAAATATGTAATTCAGCGCAGAAAAGATGTAAGTATTGAGTGTTTCATTTCTAGAATTAGGGAAGACTTCAAAACTGGAAGACTCGCAGCTTCTATGGACAGTAAATTATTACGTTTTTCGAAGAAGTGGGAGCCAATGATCCAGTTCTTTGATCGTCGTGGGCCGCGGCAGTTATAGACGGCAGGTATAGACGTTGGTTGTAGTGTGTGAGGACTGAGAAGCAGTTATGACTGAAAGGTTGAGGTGTTTAGGTGCAGAAGGGTGCTACCGCACAGGGGCGAATCCAGCAAATCTGCAAGCGGGGTCATACATTGCAGTGGTGCCCCTACCTATACCCAAATTTGAAAACTCAACGGATTTGGTCCACTATATTTTGAGGGTGACCCTATTTCCGCATTTTGTGTTTTGTTAATTGACAACGTTGGCTATAGGTATTTGCAATATCAGTTGGACCCTTTCCGTAGCGGCCCACAATGTATATGTCCGAACTGGCGCCAGGGCGATCGGGACGCTTACGTGTGTGTGTGTGTGTGTTCTGTTTATGAACGATTAGTTACAGGCGGTGCCACTAGATGGCTAGGACTCGCCTGCCGCCGCCGATACGGCGGCTGAGCGGAGTGAACCCTCGGCCGAATATTGGACTGGTCCAGTGGTGACTATTTTCTCGATGAGTACGCGTACCTGAGTCCGAGTGCTGGTACTTGTAGAAGTTTGGAAGCGTTTTCTTATATGTACGTGTCGAGACGCTTATTCTGTTAGCGAAATTAGTAGTGTTATTGTCATAAAAGATATTTTGATATTTAGAAGCCAGTTACGCGTTAACTAATGTGTTCAGTACTTGTTCAAACTAATGGCGGGCGTCAGCCATTTTTGCCATTTCATGGATTTGAGGCGACAAGATTGGAGGTTAACGTTTTCTGCCTGCCTTGTGGTGCAACAGTCGGTAAGGCTGGGTATTTATGATATGTTTGATGAAATATGTCTTTATTATTTATATCAAACTTTTCGCTACTGAGTTTATGTTGTTTCACTATCGTTTGATTTATAATTGATGTTATGAATTTGTCGCCACGTGAAGGTTCTTCTTCATGCTTGTTTAATATTGTTTTGTTTTGTTTGTTTCTTACAGAAACCATGCTCAACGTATAGAATACATGTACAATACATGTCTCAATCACAGGCCAGTTGCATGTGTATTCACAAATCTACAAGAGAGACCGCAGGCGGAAAGAGTTTTGACTGTCACCAAGTATCAAGTTTCGCTGATGACTGCACCTGGAGGAAGTCTGATGAGGAGGACTGCACCAATCAACTGGAGTGATGACAGCACCTGGAGGAAGTGAACAAGTCCCAGTCACTGAGAGCGACTTCCCATCCGTGTCAGAGCTGAGCAAGTGGGAAAGTGGGAACACTTAAGGGAGTTGCCTCTGCCAAGGCTGAATAGCAGTCACGTGGGACTCTTGCTGGGTGCTAACGCTTTCCTGGCGATGGAGCCTCTTGAAGTCGTACCAAGCAGGGCGGGGAGTCCGTATGCAGTGCGGACCAGGTACGGCTGGACGCTAGGAGGGCTGATAAGTGATCCACAGGTTCCCCCTGCGGGCGTGATATTTCCTTTGGCGAGGCACGCGCCGAGGAAATAGGTCACGGCGCCGAGGCTGCAGGAGCGGCCTCAGGTGGCGGCGGCCGGGGGGTGAGACGCGACCCGGTGAGCTGCTGATTGCACAACTGAACGTGCAATCGATGAAGCCTAAGCTGCCGGAGCTGAGACTGGACGTCCACCAGTACGACGTCATCGCAGTCAGTGAGTCCTGGCTATCTCCCAGCGTCCCGCTGCGTCTTCTGAACATCAACGGGTACCAGCTGTTCCGGCGTGACAGGCCCGCTTCCAGTCGACTGCCGCGGGGGAGGGGAGGCGTCGCCGTCCTGGTACGTGACTCTCTACATGTACAAGTTCTCGATGTGCCTTCGTTAACCGGCTCATCCAACCTCGAAGTAATCTGGACTTTGATCAGCTGTGCTTCCCATCGGTGCCTGACTCTTGGTTCTTTTTATCGTCACCCGACTAACTCTGTGGCGCAGGTAACCGCGGACTTAGATGACCTTGAACACCAGGTCCAGTTTATTGTGTTGCGTTATCCTGGCCTGGTGGCACTGGCGGGTGACCACAATCTCAACCAGTTGGACAGATCGCCCAGAGCTCAGGGTTCGCGCCTGAGGGAGTTATTTGGCGCGTATGATTTCCACATGTGCAATTCTTCAGTTCCAACTTACAGACCTGCTATGTCGCTGCTAGACTGCATAGCCGTTAGTCGTGCTGGCTGTTTTCTGCGCGCTGGTGTAACTCACTGTCACTATAGCCCGCACAACTTGTCGCGAGCAGTTGTGTCCGTGGCTAAGTGTCGACCGAGGGCAACTGTTACCGTTTCACGCTGTCTCAACAAGCTTGATTTTCATCTTTTCAACCGTACCGTGTATGGCTGTGACTGGTCTAATGTTTTTACTGAGCGCCTGACATCGACGAAGTGGGATAATTTTGTGACTTCTTTCACCTCTGTGCTGGACGCGGTTGCCCCGACGCGCCGTGTCCGGTTGCGTAACCCCGCTGCCCCGCACCTGTCAACCCAGACAAGCGATTTGTTGGCCACCCGCCGTGTAGCCCTGGCTAACGGCGATCGCACGCGCTATAAAGCGCTGAACCGCGAGTGTAGGGCTGCGATTCGGCGTGACTGTAGGGACGAGGTGCATCGGTGTATTGCCGAGTCTAACCGGTCCTCAATTTGGCGTTGCCTTAAGCCAATCATTGGGGGTGGTAAGTCTGGTGCTGGCACAGTTCTGAATGTACAGCCTGACGTGCTCAACCGTTATTTTGTCGATGTCGGTCCCACTACTGCCGCTGCCGTACCTCCGCCCAGCCGGATTGTGCCCGTTTTACTGCCGCGTGTTCTGACCTGCTCGTTTCAAGTTCAACCTGTGACTCTTGAATCACTTTTTTATACTCTCGCTAACATGAAATCGTCTAAATCTTGCGGAGCTGATGGCATTAGCGTTTACATGTTGCAGCAGTGCTTCCATGGGTTTGGGCACGTCTTGCTCGATATTGTTAACTCTAGTTTGACCGCCGGTTCGGTGCCGCAGCCGTGGAAGCACGCCCTTGTCACGCCTCTCCCTAAAACGTCCGACGTGTCTGATCCCTCCAATTTCCGACCGATCTCTGTTGTACCGGGTATAGCCAAAATTGTTGAACGTGTTGTTCACCATCAACTCAACGCGTACTTTGAAAAACACCGCCTGTTCTCGAGTACTCAGCACGCGTACAGGCGGCGCCATTCGACCGAAACAGCACTCACGGTGTTTTCGGACCCCATTCTCTCTGGTATGGATAACACTGAAATTACGATACTTATTCTAGCTGACCTTTCAAAATGCTTTGATGTGGTGAACCATGACGCGCTGCTCTCCAAACTTAGGTTGTACAATGTAGACACGCGCTGGTTTGAGTCATATCTAGCCAATCACTCCCAGCAGGTGCAAACCCGTGACAGAAGCGGTCAGCTTGTGCGCTCGGCATCCCTGCCCAACACCATGGGGGTGTATCAGGGGACAGCACTGGGTCCAATTATGTTTTCAATTTTCTCCAATGATCTTGCCATGCACGCTCATGGCGCTGAAATTGCTCAATACGCAGACGATCTCCAAATTTGGAAAACCGGCAAAAAACATGACATCGTAGCACTGATTTCGTCATTGGAGAACACCCTTGCCGTGGTTTCGGACTGGTTCAGCTCTAATTCTATGAAAGTAAACACATCAAAAACTCAGCTTATTGTTTTCGGAACCAAAAATACGTTGCGTGATCTCTCCCCAATCGAAATCAAATTTGGCACATCCGTTGTAACTGAAAGCCGTACAGTAAAAAATATTGGTCTAGTGATGGATAGACACCTTTCCTTTGATGACCACATCAGTCAACTGGTCGCCAGGTGCACTGGTGCCCTGATCGCCCTATCTCACTCGAAGCACGTCCTTCCATCATATACCGTGGCCTTTGTTGTGAACGCCCTTGTAGTAAGCTCGATACGGTATTGCATGTCTGTTTACGGCACCTGTGGCAAAACGCAGATGCATGGGGTTCAAAAGCTTCTGAACTTCTGTGCTCGTGTCATAAGCGGTCGCCGTAAACACGATCATATATCCGGAGTGCTAAATGAACTTGGGTGGCTTAGTGCTGAGCAACTGGTCAAATACCATCAGCTCTGCTTGCTAAAATCTGTGCTCGCAACTGGTCTCCCGCATGATATCGCCGAAATGTTCTCCTATGTCTCGACAGTGCATAACACCAGACAGACTGGGCAGTTGTCATGCCCTCGAGCTAAGACGGGTTCTAGGGTTAGGCGTTTTGTCCATTGTGGTGTTTTGTTCAATGGTCTTCCACCAGACCTTAGGGACCTCAGAATGGCACCTTTCAAGCGCAGACTTAAGCAGCTGCTGCTCTCTGAGTCGGTGTAGTGCGTACTGTATGGCGTTTAACGTGGTGGTGCTCGGCGGCGCACTTGCTTATCATGAATGCTTGTTGTATGTATGTGTTTTACCTCTAGTCCCATATCTTGATGCTCTTGCCTTTTAATATGACGTGGACGCAGAATAGCTACTGTACTGTGGATGTTGTCTGATTTAATACATATACATATACATATACGTGAAGGTCTGCAGGACGTCGCGTGATGAGGAGCTAGAGCGTATGTTTACGCAGCTGTACAACGCAGAGTACGAAGACAACCTGAACTCTACGAAGAGAGGAGCATCTGTAGAAGACCGAAAATGGCAGAAGAAGGTGGACGCGTCGATCCACACCGAAGAAGGATACTACGTGATCGGACTGCCTCTCGCAGCCGAAGAGCTGAAGCTCCCCAACAACAGAGTCCTAGCAGATAAAAGACTACAAGCGCTGAGAAACAAGTTCGAGCGAAACAAGAAGTTCGCTGAAGAATACAGGAGAAACATGAAGGACATGATCGACAAGGGCTACGCCGAGCCAGTACAGTCTCCAACGAGATGATGGCAGCGTATCGTACCTGCCACATCATGGTGTCGTTCATGCTCGCAAACCTGGAAAGGTTCGTGTGGTCTTTGATTGTGCTGCAAGGTACAGGGGTGTGTGTCTGAATGACTTCCTGTTACAAGGCCCAGATCAAACCAACTCGTTGATGGACGTCCTGATGCGGTTCCGGATGGAGAACGTCGCCTTCATCGCGGACATCCAGAGCATGTTCAACCAGGTGCGAGTACCGGACTCCGACCGAGACGTGCTGAGGTTCCTGTGGTGGGAAGAAGGTGATCCTGCTAACAATGTCGTGCAGTATAGAATGACTGTTCACCTGTTCGGTGCAAGTTCGTCCCCGAGTGTTGCATGCTACGCCCTCAGGAAGACGGCAAGTGACAACGAAGACGCGTTCTCTCCAGAAGCCATCTCTACCCTTAGAAGCAACTTCTACGTAGATGACGTCTTGAAGTCTTCTCCGACTGAAGAAGATGCGGTGCATCTGGCTCAAGAACTGAAGGAGCTCTGTCAGGAGAAGGGCTTCAACCTCACGAAGTTTGCTAGCAACAGTCCAACTGTAGCTTCATCGTTCCAGGCTGAGGACAGATCGAAGGAGTTGAAGCAGTGGGCTGGCCCTGGTGGGCAGCTCCCTGAAGAGCGGGCACTCGGAGTGATCTGGCAAGTTGAGACAGACAGTCTGAAGATCGCAGTGGATCTGGAAAACCTCAACTCAAAACCATTGACCAGAAGAGGACTGCCATCAGCAGTGAGCAGTCTTTACGATCCATTGGGAATCATCGCGCCTACCGTGTTCGCAGGTCGGCTCATCCTGCAAGAGCTATGCAGACAGCAGCTCCGATGGGATGACGACTTATCTGAGCGTCAGCGACGAGAATGGATGGCGTGGCTGTCCATTGTTGCAGCAACAGACTCGGTGTCGGTGCAGAGAAGCATCAGACCAGTAGACTTCGGTGATGTAGTTCAGCACCAGATTCATCACTTCGCAGATGCGAGCGAGAGAGGATACGGGACAGTATCGTTCGTGAGGATAGAGAACTCCCGTGGAGATATTCACTGTTCATTCCTGAAGGGAAAGTCACACCTGGCACCTCTGAAGACGGTGACGATCCCGCGCCTCGAGTTGATGTCAGCCGTGACGGCGGTAAGAGTGAGTTCGATGATCACGGACGCTGTGAAGTTTGTGAGCTCGAAACCTGTTGTCACTGAAGAGGTGTTCTGGACAGACAGCACCACGGTGCTGCGTTACATCGAGAACAAAAGGACAAGATTTCATACGTTCGTAGCCAACTGGTTGGGTATCATCCACGATAGCACAACCCCTGAACAGTGGAGATACGTTCCGAGCGAGCAAAACCCTGCGGACGACGTGACCAGAGAAGTACAGAGCTGATGATGGCTCAAGGGTCCGTCCTTTATGTGGCAGGAAGAAGACAGGTGGCCTCAGAAGCCCGAAGCTCTTCGGGAAGTGAATGAGAGTGATCCCGAAGTCAAGGTGTCTCCGACAGTCCTGAAGGTAGAGATGGAGGAAGCAGTAATCCCGATACAGAGGCTGATCGAATACTACTCCAAATAGAAACGCCTCATCAGAGCAGTTGCTTGGATCCGTCGCGTGACCCAGAAGCTGAAGGACAGGGTTCAAGGCTGCAGCTCAACGTCATCATCCGGACTCAGGATGAAGGACCTGGAACACGCGTAGAAATGTGTGGTGAGATACACACAGGAGAAGAGTTTTCCTCAGGAAAGGAAGGACTTGTAAGCCGGTAAGGAAGTGCGAACGTCAATTGTGCTGGCTCGTCTAGACCCCTTTGTTGAGGACGGCCTCTTGAGAGTTCGCGGTCGCCTGGGCAACTCGACTTTGAGTCGGGATTTCAAGTATCCGCTCATTCTCCAGAGCAAGGGGACTGTTGTTGACCTGCTTAATGCAGATGTGCACCAGAGAGCAGGACATGAAGGCCGATAGCACGTCATGTGCAGTCTTCGACTGAAGTACTGGGTGGTGAAGGCGAACTCTGCAGTCAGAGGGTGGCTGCACCGCTGCGACAGCTGTCGACGGCGGTTGCGACCTCCGGAGAATCAGAAGTTGGCGGACCTGCCTTCGGATCGAGTTGAACCGGTCGAACAGCCGTTCGCTCGAAGTGGGGTCGACTATTTTGGACTATTTGATGAGGCGTTCTATGTCACGCAAGGGAGAAGCCAAGTGAAGCGATATGGCGTGATCTTTACTTGTCTATCAATGAGAGCGATACATATCGAGGTGGCAGAAGATTTATCGTCCGATTCCTTTGTTTGCGCCCTTCGGAGATTCGTCGCACGACGGGGATGTGTGCGGCTATTGAGGTCGGACAGAGGGACAAACTTCGTTGGAGCAAACAAAGAACTACGTGAAGAAATGAAGAAGATGGCAAACAGCGAGGAGCTATTGCACAGGACGGTGCTGAACAGTGGTGTGCAATGGGAATTCAATACTGCAGCTGCCTCGCACCATGGGGGCGCATGGGAACGACCCATTCGCTCCATCAGGAGAATACTAGACGCCCTGATGAACTCACAGACCTTGAAAGATGAGACGCTGAGAACTTTCTTATGTGAAGTAGAAGCCATCCTGAACAACAGACCGTTGATCATTGTGTCGTCCGATTCCCGAGATGCTGAGCCACTGTCACCAAACCACCTCCTGCTCCTGAACAGTGTCGTGATGCCGTTTGGCCTGGTAGGCGATGCCGACGGTTCAGCTAGAAAGAGGTGGAAGCAGGCTAGGTATTTAGTGGATGAGTCCTGGAGGCGATGGCGTTTGGAATATGTCTCTATGTTACAGGAAAGACCGCACGTCATGACCAGAAAGCGAGCGAACCTGTCGGTAGACGACACGGTTCTGGTCGTAGATAGTTCTGTGCCCCGTGGTCATTGGCCGCTGGGTCAAGTTGTAAGAGTTCAGGCGGGCGCAGACGGGTTGATCCGTTCGGTAGATGTGAGCACAAGAGGTGTAGTGCTCCAGCGTCCTATCACCAAACTGGTGAAGCTGTACAGTGGAGATGAAGGTTGTGAGCTGGGACGTAGGTTGAAACCAGCGTTTCCCCAGAGGTTTCAAAGATCTTTCAGTTGTGTTGTCTAGTTATAAGGCCGGCGTTCATGTGCTAGGTTATGGTTCGTACCTGGTAATGTTATGTTGTGGATAGACTTATTGTGCACTTAGTGTATCGCGCCGCAGTGGTTTTGAAGTGCGGTGCCTTCAACGGGGAGGGTGTAGCGGCGCCAATGTATATGCCCGAACTGGCACCAGGGCGATCGGGACGCTTACGTGTGTGTGTGTTCTGTTTATGAACGATTAGTTACAGGCGGTGCCACTAGATGGCTAGGACTCGCCGGCCGCTGCCGATACGGCGGCTGAGCGGAGTGAACCCTCGGCCGAATATTGGACTGGTCCAGTGGTGACTATTTTCTCGATGAGTACGCGTACCTGAGTCCGAGTGCTGGTCCTTGTAGAAGTTTGGAAGTGTTTTTTTATATGTACGTGTCGAGACGCTTATTCTGTTAGCGAAATTAGTAGTGTTATTGTCATAAAAGATGTTTGGATATTTAGAAGCCAGTTACGCGTTAACTAATGTGTTCAGCACTTGTTCAAACTAGTGGCGGGCGTCAGCCATTTTTGCCATTTCATGGATTTGAGGCGACGAGATTGGAGGTTGACGTTTTCTGCCTGCCTTGTGGTGCAACAGTCGGTGAGGCTGGGTATTTATGATATGTTTGATGAAATATGCCTTTATTATTTACATCAAACTTCCACTACTGAGTTTATGTTGTTTCACTATCGTTTGATTTCTAATTGATGTTATGAATTTGTCGCCACGTGAAGGTTCTTCTTCATGCTTGTTTAATATTGTTTTGTTTTGTTTGTTTTCTTACAGAAACCATGCTCAACGTATAGAATACATGTACAATACATGTCTCAATCACAGGCCAGTTGCATGTGTATTCACAAATCTACAAGAGAGACCGCAGGCGAAAACACTTTCTATAATTTAAAGTGCCGCGGATGTTGCTAAAATATATTATTTGTACAGTCAAGGGCGGCCCTGCAGATGGCTGATGAAGAATTGACCAAGAGGGAAGTCGAGGTTCGTGACCACGGGGGAGGCGGGGGTTAAAGACGTTTTTTACAAGCAGTAAATATTATGCATGCGATAAACTGTATTTTTTTTTTAGTTTTTTTTCAACCTAAAAAAATATGAGGTTTTGTGCGGGTTGGATAACCGATTTTTGCTATTGGAACCAGGATGCAGAGTAAAAACAAGGAACTATATCTGGAGCAAAAGGTGGTGTCAAAAGACATGTTGCCCCCCATTTAAGGCCAAAAGTGGGGCCATGGCCACCATATCCCCCCTCTGCGGCCGCCAGTGTGTACATTCTATATTAGACCCTTGTGTACTGGAAAAGAACACTGATTGATTTGCGCCGCGTAGCGGCGCGGAATTTTTTGTTTTATATTGTTTTTGCCTGGATAACTAGGCCATGAAAAATCGAAAGGTTCTATAATCTATATGCATCAGCACAAGGGGCCCCTCGAGTTCGATACGTTGTTGCCCTCTGGTATAAGGCACGTTGGTGCCCCTTCATAGCCCAAGGGACGGAAGGCATGAAGGAACAACTTTTGCCATAATTTAGCAATTTTAATTAAGCATCATTTCGCGATTTTTTTCTTCAGCGACCAATGCTTGTGATTTCATGGCGGCACCAGACCATTGTTTTCCCTCCTGGACTCAAGAGGACGCACAGTGCCCCGGTGTCTCCCCTCGCCCCAGAGTGCCGCCTACCGTCACGATGGTGCCCCTGGCACACCGGCGCGGTGGTGCCCTTGGTTCACCAGCACGGTGGTGTCCCTGGTACACTGGCGCGGTAGTGCCCTAGGTTCAAAGAACACTGAATGATTCGCGCCGCGCGGATTTTTTTTGCTTTATTTTGTGGTGCCCCGGCGCTGTGGTGCCCCCAAGGCGCGGTGGGGCCTCCACAGCCCGGTGGTGCCTCCACGGCTCGGTGGTACCCTTGGTTCAAAGAACACTTAATTATTTTTTTGCGCCGCGTAGCGGCGACGAATTTTTGCTTTGTTTTGGTGGTGCTCCACGGCCCGGTGGTGCCCCCACGGCGCGTGGTGCCCCCACAGTGCGGTGGTGCCCCCATGTCCCAAGGGGGGGGGGGGGTCATGACCCCAGTGACCCCCCCCCCCCTGGATCCGCCACTGGTACCGCATATCAAGCAGAATGTAGCCACCAACAATGTTATGTGAGGTGCGTGTGAATGGAATTTGTGAAAACACGGTGGGTCTTAAAGAAAGCTGCCAACCCGGCCCTTGTAGCTTTTGCGGGGTCGGTCGGCCGGTCGGGCGTGTGGGGAGTCAACCCATTGTTGAAAGCTCACACGTTCGGTCGGTGGCTAGGGGCATCGTCTCGTGGATTTGCCGTGTGTGGCAATCACGAGGCGGTGCGGGCAGTCTGGAGCGCTGGGGAGGTATCCCTCAGCTCTCCCCGGCCGGGTGGTACCCAATAGACCTCCCGGAGCCGGGACGTGTTGCTGCCGATAGCTATTCGGCGCCGTCCCGGCTTGACCAGGCGGGTCTGCACAGGCTAATAGGCGCCATTTCGAGGCGTGTATGGCTACTGTCGTGGTTTTGTTTTCTGTGTATCCCACTACTGTGCTGTAATTTTAATAAACTTTTCCTAAAAAAAACTACGTCGACTATGAAGTAAGTTGGGGATACATTTCCAATAACCGTTTTGTTAGGAAATAAAACACCATATTGTTCGTCTTTTTATTCTGAATATGTATACGTATATATATATATATATATATATAT
>JAXIVJ010002304.1:0-57500 GCA_036785665.1 Chirona hameri
TTTTCAGCAGCACTTACTTCATATTTTTGACTACAACCAGCGAATATTTGACAACTTTCAGAAAGGTGAAACATTCCCTTTAAATGGTGAATGAAACGTGAATCGATTAAAATATTTGTTTTGATTCTTGAATTGGAAGGAATCAATTCTCAAAATTGTATCCATGAATCGAACGGTGATTGAATCATTCAGATTCCAAATGAATCATGATTGAATCGTTCCAAAAAGTTGAATCAATAACCAGTCTGCTATCTACCCTCTTAATCTTGTCATCTATCACGTTTCAAGCTTATCGACCACTCTCACCTGTTCAGGGGCGTCGCGCCACGGATTTTTGTACTGGGGGGACTCAGTCACAGTCGCAGTCAAAACAAATTGTTGACCGGGGGTGGGGGGGGGGGGGGGCAAACCGGGGGTAGCAGCACTGGCGGATCTAGGTTCGAGTGTTTGGGGGGGGGCAAACATTACGCTCAGCTTCATCTGCGAAAAGTTGTTGATGGGGGGGGGAGGGGTAGCGTCGAGTCGTCAGAGCGAAGAGTCGTTGAGCGGGGTGGGGGGGGGGGGGGTGACGTCAGGTCGTCAGCGCGAGAGAAGAAAAAAAATACGGGGGTGCAAAACAGTCGTTAACTGGGGAGAGTTTTTTTTTTCTCTAATAATCCCGCGCCCCGCTGGGGTATTCAGCCGAACACGCTCCCTCGTTATCTTCCGATCCATTAACCGCAGGGAGAGGCGCAAGGCGGCAATCGAAATCTCTCAATGAGACGCATCTAAAACATATGCGAAATTTTCCAAATAAGGTCACATGTCAGGTCATAAACCAGGTCAAGTGTCAACATCGAGGTATTTGAGTTAATGGGCCATACTTTCCATCCAAAGCTTTAGATTGCGACTATTCTCGTACAACGTGCTCTCAAAGGTATAATTAATATCCCACATAAGCAAAAGTGAAATTGTAGGCAAAGATCAAGGTCAAGGTCAGGTCACAAAGGTCACTATTGACAAGAGGGCTACGAAAGCCATGCAACACATATTTTATGAGCTTTTTTACACGTATAATTCGATAGTAGCAGCCATTTTCACAACCTGACCTCATATAATGACCCTCAGGTCAAGATCAGGTCACATAAGGAGGACATTTGAAATTAGTTCATCTAAATAAAAAGGCATGTTTCTAGACCAGTTTTATCTCAGAAATACAGTGGTGTCATATATTTGTCGGTATCTAGTAACTAAAAGCCAAAAAAATGCAACTTAACCCGCGCACTGCAGGGGGGTTAATTTCCGCCCTCCCCCCTCTCAGGTTTTTCAAAGATAGCGAAAAAAGGGCGGCGTGGCAGCGCCGCCGGGTTTCGCACACCTGTCAGGACATCAATTGCGCACACTTTGAGAAAAACAAATCACCTAGGATCATCTCAGGTCAGGTCACCAGACCAGGTCAAGTGACCCCACCTCCAAAAATGTTTGCAGTTGTGCCAAAGCCAGAGTTTTTCAACCGATCAGTTTGGAAACTTACAGGATGTCATGAGGGCATACGTACTTACAATTCGTTTATCTCGGAATTTTTAATATCGGTGACCTAAGGTCAGGTCAATTTCTTGACCTCCCCATAATAAGTCAATGGGGAAATATTCAAATGCTTCCTAATTCAAGGATATGCATGATATTGTCCAATTACTTCTGGATCATGTTATTATAGGATATTATTGATGATCCAAGTGTAAGTTTTGTTCAGTGACCCCTATTGGGTCATTTAAGGTCATACGAGGTCACCATCACGTTTTTGTCAATAACTCCCGACATAATGAAGATAGAGAAGTAAAACAGACATCAATGTGTTTGTCTCGTCAAGACACGTCTTCCCATATGAAACATGCCCTACTTGGATCACCACTTGACCTTGACCTGAGGTCAATTTTTTAAGTTAACTTAACGAGATCACCATGTATATCATTCAAAGCACCTTGACAAAATAAACACAATGACGTAAACAGTTTTTCGTTATCTTTATTACATAAAAAGTTAATAGCGAAAAACGATTTAGCAAAAAAACGTCATTTTTTTCTTCTTTGACCTCTAGAGCCTCGAATATTAACCTGAGATCATATTTGAGGACACTAGCGATTTAAAATTTAACTGGCTGGCATTTGCTTTTTCCGTTTGTTTCTAACTAGCATAGTTTCTGAGATATATGGGAATTTATGGAGCGATGTCCTAAAACAGGAAGAACTGGAAAATGTGACCTTTGATGACCTCTGGTAACCTCAATTTTGACCTGACCTAAAAGAATACTGATATACTTTCGATAGAACATGTATAAAGCTATCAGAGGCCGTTTTCCGCTTCTCGCTACGTAGCGTAGTTTTCGAGATCTCAGGGGGGGGGGCGGAAATCAACCCCCCTCTGCAGTTCGTGTTCGGCGCAAAGCCCCTGCAGTGCGCGGGTTAAAAAAATGACGTCATGAGTTACTTATACTTAGGGAGCGATAGACCATAAGTCGGTTAAAAATAAAGGTATTGGCTTTAAAATTTGGTTTGGATATCGTCCATACTTGGTTCTCCAAGATGTATGCAGTGTTTTTAAATATCGTTGAAAATGTAAATTTTACGGATTTTTTCCCGAATTTTTGTTTTGTTTTATTTTGGGGGTAAAAATATCAAAACTTCGAAAATCTAAGATGGCCGTATTGAAGAAAATGTATTTTTCTTGCGTTTCAATTTTGTGTTTGCAATTTGCTTTAAACACTCGATTATCTACGATTTATCAAACATTTATCGTTTTTACACGAAACATGGCATGACATGACATCACTAAAACGTCATTACCTCCCAAAGCATTCCAACAATTTCATTCAAATTGTGTGAGAAGACGTAGAATTGATGCAGAATAAGGGACTTGAAGTTTCACGTAGATATATGTAATAGTTTTCAAGTTATTGAGAAAATCCTGGAGAGTTGCAGATTCGGCACCCCAGCGGGGCGCGGGTTATCACTTCTTACAGCCAATGCAGGCACGTGCGGGGGGCATACTTGTATTTAGCCCCCCCCCCCCCCCCCCCCCCCCCGATGTTCCTGTGAGGAGGAGTTTGTCCCTAATGCCCCCCCCCCCCCCCCCAGATCCGCCAGTGGGTAGCAGGCCGTTAGCGAGAAGTTGTTGAGCGGAGGGGGGGGGGGGGGGATAGAGCGTGTCAGCCATCCACCGCTGTACGTGCGGTCGGTGTTGGGGGGGGGGGGGGGCAATCACGGTTTCAGGACCTTTGGGGGTCCCATGGCCCTCTGGCATATCCATGGCTCCTTGGCCTCCCTGGATCCGCCCCTGGAGGGGAAACTGGTTTTTAGCCAGTGTTCGTGGACACTTATTTTCACGAATCTTCTTCGCTAGCGCTCAGCGAGCTAGTAGCCTACCCATTCTATGATATATTTCCAAAAGCTTACTTCGCATGGATTGTAGGGAGTTCTTCAACCATTGCAATTATACCAAGTATGCTGCTATAGCACTCATTAATATACATTTAATCGGCTCAAAGGGACTAAAGTATAAAACTGATTGCTGTTTGAACACAGCATATTGATGATGTACCCATGACGTCACGCTATTCGCTGTCTTGGCTGAATTGTATCTTAGGCCTTGGAATGAATGGTGAATGAATGGATGAACTTGTCATTCCATCATAGCATAAGTCAATCTTGTGTACCAACTTTTAGCTGCCATATCATATTTTTTCCCAACAAAGTAATTGAGTACCTACAAAGAAAGGACACAACGATATATGGTTAAAATGACATGTGATTTAAGCTAAGAATAAATTAAGTTTCATAATCGAGCAAGTCAAGCCTTTCTTGGGGGGGACGTCCCCCCCCCCCTGATTTTTTTCAACTGGGGGACGCGTCCCCCCCCCCCCTCCCCCCGCCGGCGACGCCCATGCACCCGTGTATGGTTTCCCTATTTCATGTTTACGCCTTGTTCCGCCTGCCATCAGTTTTTGTGAGCGGCTTGTCCTCGCCGTATAATGTGCCGTGAGTGGCACCGTGAGTGGCACCGTGAGTGGCACAGATACGGAATCCATTCCGGAGTAACGTAGCGTCCTTGGCCCTTGTAAAGCCTTTGGCTCACACCAGCTCTGCATACAAATCGGCGCTGGTCTTTTGTTCCGCATTGGGGTCTGTGGTCATCAAGTTACATCCGGGTTTAGTAGATTATTACATGCCCATTGTGTACGCCTTCTGAATCCGGTTGACAATGAAACTCCAGACAAGAACGAAATGAGAAATGATCGAGAGAACGAAATGAGAAATGATCGAGAGAACGAACTGAGAAATGATCGAGAGAACGAACTGAGAAATGATCGAGAGAACGAACTGAGAAATGATCGAGAGAACGAACTAAGAAATGATCGAGAGAACTGCAGACCGGAGGGATTGAGATCAAACAATGTGATTTCAGAAACATTTCAATTTTGGCAGTTGTATCTCCGAATACTTATAGTCGAAAACATCAGTCATCGTCATACCCAGCTGTCACTTTCAACAGTTATCTTCCATTTTATTGACATCTTAAGTGTTAATGCAAATTAATCGGCTTTTATGACGTGGTTAGAAGGCATTTTAGTTTGGGAATCCCATTCAGAATACATATTTAACATTCGTTTAAGTTTGTCATTTGTTTGCCAATTTGACCTCGCATTCACAGGCAGGTGTTGCCAGGATTAATGTGACTGCATGCTACCCACAGGATCATTTTGGGTACTATACGGACTGATATGAATTGTTCAACTGTTGCACCTCCGAGTTCTTGGAAACGTGCAGGACTCACGAATCAACGTCGCCGAGAATAACTTCACTTACGGATTTTGTAGTGGAAATAAAGCATATAATGCGTAAGGCGTATGCTGTTCCCCGTAAGCTTTTATTTGAGGGAAGATGTTTACTCCTGCTACACAATCAGCTTCACCACCTAACTGACGCCGGTTTTCTGTTCACAGACGCGTCTCATCTGGCTGAGAGTCGGTGAGGTCACGACCCGTCCCGGCGTCCCAGCTCGTCACTGGTCACATATGTCATCAGCCACGTGACGGCGGCTCGCGAAAACTCAATTTCAGCAGCGAGTGGCGGCGGCGGACATTCATAACCGGTGATCAGAGTCGCACGTGCCATCGTAATTCCGCGCGCCTCACTCCGCGCGGACGCATAGCAGGCGGCGTCTCGACGTCTTCCCACGCTCGGTGTCAGTGTCTCCGGTGTCATCAGTTTGTTCCCGGGCCCCTGTCTCGTGTCCCGATCGTCCCATCACCGGCCGGCGGCAGTTCAGCTGATTACGGGGGCTAATACCGGCAATTACCCGGTCATCAGGCCCGGCCTCCGCTCGTGCCGTCGGTGGGTTGACCCGGGTGACCCAGGATGACCCGTCCCGTCCCGTCGTCCCGCCGCCAGCCACCGCCGGCCGCCGCCGCGACCCGTCGCCACTTTCACTAACTGCGCGCTGCCGCCAGCGCTGGGCGCGAGTGGCCGTTACTGTAGCCTGGGGCGAGTAAGGTGACCCGTCCGTCCACCAGGTGACCGCGGGGCGCTCTGCCACTCACTGAGGAGGCGGATGGGTGGGGAGGGGTGTCACTGACTCCGCTGCTCCCGACGGTGGCGCTCATAACCCGTCGCCTGTCGCCAGAGGGGCGGCAGCTGCGGTTGACGATGTAATGGCTCGGTGTGTCGAACTGTTCGCGAGCGAATCCAACTGGTGCTCGGTAGATTGCGTGGGAGAGCGTTGACGAATCGGTCGCTGAGGCAACGCCGTCGATCGGAACCATGCCAATCTCCACCATGCGTTTAGTAAGAGCATACGGATTGTGTAACAAACGTGTGCGGCTGTTTTAATATCGGTGAAGTGAATGTGTCAGATATTAACGGTGGCGCACGTGGAGTCGTGGTTGCGCCTCACGAAGTATGTATGCCATTTTGTGTTTGAGGTAGCCCTAATCGTGCTGTGTATACATTTGTTCTTGAGCAGATGTTGCGGAAAATACAGACTACTAACGTGAATGTGGATTGTGGAACGTGTTTTGAATACCTGTCAAGACGGAAATGAAGATCGATAGTTTGTGAAAGTAAACTCGTTATGTCCACCTCATTCCGAAGCAGCAAAGGAGGTAATTATTCTGGCATAGATAACTGTAGTAACTGTAGTCACGTACAGTTATCTAGGATTCTGGTCAAAACAAGTGAATCAATTTTCAAAGAAGTCAATACTATATTTGTCTTGGTCCGCAATTCCGGGACACGTTTCGCTCGACGACTTCTGCTCACCTTATACAATATACTCTACATATAGTATCGTAAATCGTTAGACACTAACGCTTAGCAAACGCAGGAGCAGGAAGACTGTGGAAGAGGAAGAGCGCCATTACTTCAGTTATTTGTTATTCAGATCAGGTAATCGGTCGGCTTTGAAGCTGATGATTCAGCGATCTAGCGACTACAATGAGGTGTGATAGGCGTCTTCCTAGTCACGTATTCAGGCCAAGGGCATGACAAAAACTAATGAGATATAATGGTAGAAAAAGCTTGACGTAGATCGTTATTTTGATACCATGAATATAGTCATTGTGGATGCAAACGCATACGTCTTGGATAGATAGTGATAACCCGGCAGTCACTGGGGTATTTTCTGTAACAAGACTCACTGGGGGGGGGGGGGGGGGGTAGCCCCCTCCCCCTCCTGGTGTCTTCAGAACCAGTGATCGCAGCGGGACGCACAATGCGGCATTCGAAAGCGCTCAATGAGATAAACCTCACGCACACTTAAACATTTCAAATTAAGGCCACATGTCAGGTCACGGTCAAGTCAAACGTCAAAATCGAGGTATTTGAGTTTATGGACCATACTTGCCATCCATAGCCTTCGATAACGCCCATGATCACCCACAGTGCTGTCAAAGGTTTGATACACATCCCACATGAGCTAAAGTGAGATTGTTGGACAAAATAAAGGTCACAAAAGTTCACAGGTCACAAAAGTTCACTATACACAAAATATCTACGAAAGTCATGCAGCACATGTTTTATGGATGCTTTTACGCGTATAATTCGATAGTGATAGTAATTTTAACACCTGACTTCATTTATGTGAGGTCAGTGTCAAGTTCAGGTCAAGTTCAGGGCACTGAAGGTCAAAATTTTTAATTGATAAATATAAATGAAAAGGGCATGTTTCTATATCAGTTTTATCTCAGAAATACAGTGATGTCATTTTTTTTTATCTGGTCAATAAAAGCCAAAAAACGCAATTTCAAAATATGACGTCATGATTTACCCATACTATATATGCGATACAGTATGGGTAAATAAATTATATCTTTTTTGACAGTCAGTCAAAAAAGATATCGTTTTGAAATTTGGTATGGTGGTTGCCCATATGTGGTTATCTGACATATATTCCGTTTTTTTTTAAATATCTTTGAAAAATTTGATTTTGTTGGCATTCCCCCCCCCCCCCCCCCCCCCCCATCCAAAAATAAATTAATAATAATAATAATAATTGGGACCTAAAACCAAAATGTTCACAATTTCGAGATAGCTGGTTTGTAGCCCTTACAATTGTCTACCTATTAGCGTTTTTAGATTGCATTTCGCTTCAAATGTGGCATTTGTACAGCCTGGCAAAGTTTAGCTGATTTTTGTGTCAATATCGTGTGTAGTGACGTCACTAAATTCACTATATCTCGAAAATTTCTGACGAAATTGCTTCATTTTTGCACAAAGTTGTACAAATGATGCCCGGAAAGGTACTGAAAGTTTGGCGTCGATACCTGCTGTATTCATTTTTTAGATATGCCTAATATTCCTCAGGGGGGGGGGCTACCCCCCCCCCCCCCCAGTGACTCGCGGGTTAAGGTAAACAATCTATACGAACTCCTATCATATTTGCATGTGTTTGATTCACTTTTGTAGCAATCATAGTCAACACTAAAGCGTCATTGACATTCCCTACGCTTCATGCAAAGGCACTCAAGGTAGGGGTGGTAAAGTGTTCTGTCCTTATGGATAAGGTCGGGGACAAAATGCTCATTCTCATGAAGTACTCGGGAGTCAAAATGCCAGCAAAAATCATTACTATGTCATTTCTGCGAAAATTTACTAAGCGATCATGTCCTTAGAAATACTGATCGTCAAAACCACTTCAGATGTATTATTCACTTAATCATCATATTAATCACGTCAGTATGTATGTACATTTATTTTGTTTTATTAGCAGTTGCGTTTCAGCTCTTGATTGCCAATAATAATAAATTACATTTTACCCAAATCTGACGATAAAAAAATCCGGGCGATAGATTCAACACGTGGGGTCACTGACCAAAAATGCACCTGGGTCTTCAAGAATGGCCTACAATAACATGATCCAGAAGGAATTGGGCTGACATCATGCGTATCCTCAGAATAGAAAGCATTTGAATATTTCCCCATTGACTTATAATGGGGAGGTCACGAAATTGACCCGACCTTAGGTCACCGATATACAAAATCCGAGATAAACGAATTGTAGGTACTATTACCCTTATTAAATCCTGTAAGTGCCAAATCGATCGGCCAAAAACTGTGGCTGTTGTACGACCGCACACTTTTTTGGAGGTGGGGTCACGTGACCTGGCCTGGTGACCTGACCTGTCCTGAGATGACCCGAGGTCAAGAATTTTACAATATGTGGGCAATTGATGTCTTAACAGCTGTGCCAAAAACGGCGGCGCTTTTTTTGCTATCCTCGAAAAACCTTAGGGGAGCGTCTAAACGCCCCACCCCCGGCTCGTCGCGGGAAATCCGGACAGTCGATTCCCCCGGGGGTGGACCGGGGTGCTAGTGCATTTTCAATGGAGGTCCACTGTCAGGACAGTGGATTTCACTGTCCTGGGACCCCACCCTTTTAACTCGAAAACTAAAAGAGCTAGAAAGACGCGCAAAAAAGCGTGCAAAAGCTCCCGACCAGGACATTCGAAGGTACCAGAAATGTGTTTTCCTCAAGTCAATATTGAGGTCACCAGAGGTCATCAAAAGTCAGATTTGCAAGTTTTAGGACTTCGCTCCAGAAACCCCCAGATATCACAGGAACTATGATGATAGAGGCTCCAGAGCTCATAAAATGTCAAAAAGGCTTAAAAAACGTTTATCACTAATAGCTTTTTACCTAATAACGACAAGGCAATAATTTGGACGCATCGTGCTTGTCTCGTCAAAACGCTTCGCCTCATATTAGTGTTGGCCAGGTCAGGTCAACTTACAAATGCGACTTCAGGTCATGGTCAAGTGGTGGTGACTCAAGTAGGTCATGTTGCATATGGGAAGACGTGCCGCGGCGATATAAACACATTGATGTCAGTTTCACTTCTCTATCGTCATTATGTCGAGAGTTATTGACATACAACTGTTGGTGACTTCGGATGACCTCGGCTGACCCTGTAGGTATTACTGAACAAAAATGGCACCTAGGTCATCAAGAATGTTCTATAATAACATGATCCAGAAGGAATTAGACTGCTATCTTGCGTCTTCTTAGAATAGGAAGAATTTGAATATTTCCCCTTAGACTTATAATGTCACGAAATTAAACCGACCTTAGGTCGCTGATATTAAAAAATCCAAGATAAAATAATTGTAGATATATGTGACCTCATGAAATCCTGTAAGTGTCAAACCGATCATCCCAAAACTGTGACTGTGGTACGACCACAAGTTTTTTTTGGGAGGTGGGGTCACGTGACCTGATCTGGTGACCTGAACTAAGTTCACCAGACCAGCCTCTCAACTATGATGACCCAAGGATTTTTGTTTACATAATGTGAACAATTGATGCACAAACAGCTGTGCCAAAAATGGCGGCACTGCGCTTCGCCGTTTTTCCGCTATCCGCGAAATCCCTGATGGGGTGTCTAACCCCCCCCCCCCCCCCCCGCACGGCGCTCGTTAAAATATAAGGATGTTGTGAGCATGCAGCCAGGTGTTAGGGTATTCATGTGAAGTAAAAAAATTACCCCATCTGTGCTGGGGTCATTTTTGTATGTGCCACTTTTGGTCGGGGCCAATCAAAGCACTTTTACCACCCCTGTGCAAAGGTGTTATCTTTCAAATAGGCGAACAACTGGAAGACCCAGACGTTTTAACCCTCGCCCTACGGGGGCCTTTTCACCCCCCCCCTGTTAATTTCCAAACCAAGCAACTTAGAGCAATGTGGTAAGAACCAGTATGTTGCCTGCATGACATGAATCTAACAGTATGCAATTTTTTAGGTTTCAGGTCAACGAGTGACCTTCCAATTCAAGTGAATGATCTAAGATCGACAACATCCACAAATAGCGATTGTACAAGGCGCTTAGAATAACTTCCGAACGGAGAGAGATAGACACCGTACAAAGTAGCGTGTTGCCTGTCATAATGAGAATCCAAAGGCATCCCATTTTGAGCATCTAGGTCAACTGGTGACCTTTGGGGTCAGGTCAATGGCCCCAAAGGGCCATTGACCATGACCTTGACGACAAGATCATAGGTCACGATCTAATAGTCGTATTCACTTCAAATGTTTATAGGATACGTATAATTGTTGTAAACTCGGCTACTGAAAATTTCAGCAAGATGTGTAAAATGCATGCATGTGTGCATGTGTAATGCATGCATGCATGTGTAAAAAGTTTTTCAAGAGAAATCGCAGGGGGCCTGTCAGCCCCCCTCCCCCCGTAGGGCGAGAGTTAAATTACCATTCACCGTTCATTCCTGTAATGATGATGCTTTTCATTCATATTATCGTAAACATCTCATTCATTGTGTTTTGTGCTTTATCATTGTGTTTTGTGCTTGTTATTAGCATGAGAAAATAAAAATGCATGACATGGATTCTGGAAAATAGGTATTCCTAATTTCCTTCAAATAAACTTAAATATTACTGAATATAATAGAAATGCGTGATGCAGTATGTAGTAATTGCTGCTAGATATTTATTAATAAGGACAAGTAAGTACCCGGCATGACATTGCCATTCTGAGACTTGCTTCCGCTTACCGTATTGACCAGCACACCGAACCGTCGAACCGTCCATCCCCATCTCTGTCCCAGCAGTCCCGGCTCCCTTATATCGGCCCCCATCCCGGCCCCCATCTCTGTCCCAGCAGTCCCGGCTCCCTTACATCGACCAGCACACCGAACCGTCCATCTTTGTCCCAGCAGTCCCGGCTCCCTTATATCGGCCCCCATCCCGGCCCCCATCTCTGTCCCAGCAGTCCCGGCTCCCATCTCTGTCCCAGCAGTCCCGGCTCCCATCTCTATCCCAGCAGTCCCGGCTCCCATCTCTGTCCCAGCAGTCCCGGCTCCCGGCTCCCTTATATCGGCCCCCATCCCGGCCCCCATCTCTGTCCCAGCAGTCCCGGCTCCCTTATATCGACCAGCACACCGAACCGTCCATCTCTGTCCCAGCAGTCCCGGCTCCCATATATCGACCAGCACACCGAACCGTCCATCTCTGTCCCAGCAGTCCCGGCTCCCTTATATCGACCAGCACACCGAACCGTCCATCTCTGTCCCAGCAGTCCCGGTTCCCTTATATCGACCAGCACACCGAACCGTCCATCTCTGTCCCAGCAGTCCCGGCTCCCTTATATCGACCAGCACACCGAACCGTCCATCTCTGTCCCAGCAATCCCGGCTCCCTTATATCGACCAGCACACCAAACCGTCCATCTCTGTCCCAGCAGTCCCGGCTCCCTTATATCGGCCCCATCCCGGCCCCCATCTCTGTCCCAGCAGTCCCGGCTCCCTTATATTGGCCCCATCCCGGCCCCCATCTCTGTCCCAGCAGTCCCGGCTCCCTTATATCGGCCCCCATCCCGGCCCCCATCTCTGTCCCAGCAGTCCCGGCTCCCTTATATCGGCCTCCATCCCGGCCCCCATCTCTGTCCCAGCAGTCCCGGCTCCCTTATATCGGGCCCCATCCCGGCCCCCATCTCTGTCCCAGCAGTCCCGGCTCCCTTATATCGGGCCCCATCCCGGCCCCCATCTCTGTCCCAGCAATCCCGGCTGCCTTATATCGGCCCCCATCCCGGTCCTTTCCTCGTCCCATCCCGGTCCTATTCCGCCCCCTTCTAGTGCCATCCCGGTTGCCGTCCGGTCCCGGTATTCAGCTGTGTTCTACAGCGACCAACACCACGGGCTGGCAGCGCCGGTGCGCCGCACACGTCACCCGGGGGCAAACAGTGGCGCACGGACAGCGTCGTCTTTCGTCACAGCCGCGCACGTCTCTGCCTGCCGACGTGGTGTGGACACAATGGGCAGCAGTGGACACAATGGGCACCGTGAGAAAACCACAACTGTCGCCACGCCACACTGCGCCACACTGCGCCACACTGCGTCATGAGCGCGTCATGGAAGCTCGACAGTGCCGCCGACACCACTATGTGCAGAAAATAGGTATTTTTTCGGGAAGCAAGTCTCCATGGGTAAACTTAATCAAGAATGTTGCATGAGTATGAACAGAGATCAATACCATTGGTGTTGACTGTTGAATGCATTTCGAACACCCAACTCCCAATTTACATATATTTGCGCTTATTTATTTGAAACGAGATGTTCCCACTCAACCTCGGCTTGTGCATTATATATAATGTCGCCATTAAAAAAATACTTTTAGCTTATCTGTTAAACAAGCGAAGTGCAATTAAGTTACAAGCGCAATGAAGAAACGTATAGGCATTTAGGACATTTTTTGACACACCGAAATGTGTCTTGTGCTCCCTGTCTTTTATTTGTGAAGATTCTCATGACAAAACAGCACGCCTACGAGAACACTACAGAGTTCTCCATTCCGGCACTCGCTTATGCACCCGGTGTTCACATTATCACATACCCGGTGTTCACCTATCAAATACCCGGTGTTCACCTATCAAATACCCGGTGTTCACCTATCACATACCCGGTGTTCACCTATCACATACTCGGTGTTCACCTATCAAATACCCGGTGTTCACCTATCAAATACCCGGTGTTCACCTATCACATACTCGGTGTTCACCTATCAAATACCCGGTGTTCACCTATCAAATACCCGGTGTTCACCTATCACATACCCGGTGTTCACCTATCACATACCCGGTGTTCACCTATCAAATACCCGGTGTTCATCTATCAAATACCCGGTGTTCACCTATCAAATACCCGGTGTTCACCTATCACATACCCGGTGTTCACCTATCAAATACCCGGTGTTCACCTATCAAATACCCGGTGTTCACCTATCACATACCCGGTGTTCACCTATCACATACCCGGTGTTCACCTATCAAATACCCGGTGTTCACCTATCACATACCCGGTGTTCACCTATCACATTAGGTATCTGGTGATCAGTGGCTAGTTATTCAATTTATATTACCTTTGTATTTGAAGAGCCTCTCGCGCGCGCGCGTGTGCGTGTGCGTGTGTGTGTGTGTGTGTGTGTGTGTGTGTGTCCGCATCGATCTGTGAAAAGCCCGGCCAGCATGGGGCTCTAACCCATAAACCTTGCGTTACAAGACGGACGCTTTAACCAACTGAGCTAACTGGCCGACGGCCTGCGGGTTCCGAAGGGAGGCTATCCACTACCACTCGTAGCTCGACTAGGCATGGGGCGGAGCCTGTGCGACCTGACCCCAAGTCACGACCCCGATCGGCCGGCCGGCTGACTTGTCACGTGACCGGTCAGACTGGGGAGTCGAGGTGTTGGTGTCCGGTCGGGTGCCGGGACCGCGTGGTCGCCAGGTGGGGAGCGGGTCATCCCGTGGTGAGTCGAGGTGTTGGTGTCCGGTCGGGTGCCGGTGCCGCGTGGTCGCCAGGTGGGGAGCGGGTCATTCCGTGGTGAGTCGAGGTGTTGGTGTCCGGTCGGGTGCCGGTGCCGCGTGGTCGCCAGGTGGGGAGCGGGTCATCCCGTGGTGAGTCGAGGTGTTGGTGTCCGGTCGGGTGCCGGTGCCGCGTGGTCGCCAGGTGGGGAGCGGGTCATTCCGTGGTGAGTCGAGGTGTTGGTGTCCGGTCGGGTGCCGGTGCCGCGTGGTCGCCAGGTGGGGAGCGGGTCATTCCGTGGTGAGTCGAGGTGTTGGTGTCCGGTCGGGTGCCGGTGCCGCGTGGTCGCCAGGTGGGGAGCGGGTCATTCCGTGGTGAGTCGAGGTGTTGGTGTCCGGTCGGGTGCCGGTGCCGCGTGGTCGCCGGGTGGGGAGCGGGGCATTCAGTGACCGGTAGCCACCCGGCTACCGGTCACGGAATGACCGGTGCGTGCGCGGCCGTGGTGCGCACCACAGTGCGGGCCGTGGTGCGTTTACTGTTTTGGACCCGTGCGATACAGTCATTTAGTTAAAGACGGTGTCTATGAGTTGGAGACAGGAGCCCACCAACAGACACTTCCACAGTTCACCTAAACAGCAATTAACATGCTGATCGGCGACCCTTCAGCGAAGAAAATAAAGGTATCTCCAAATGCTCTTTACAATGCGAATATGAACAGAGCGAAAAGATAATATGTAGCTGGCTCGATAACTCGCGATGGCAATTTATCAAGGCCTTTGTGCGCCAGCTTGGTGACATTTAGTATCCTTGCAGAATGCTATTGTTGCATATCAAATAATACAATAGAAATTACATAATGGTATTGACTATTAAACAGAAACCATAGGACTATACACAGGTGACTAATTTTTCAACTATACCTATCTGATTACTCGTCTTTGCTCTCAATATATCAAAGTAAGACAATATATAGCCGGTCGACACATCTTGAGAACAAAAGATATGACTTTCGCCGGAAGCATTTGATACTATTTTGTCCCACATATATACCTTTTATTTTCTTACACACATCCCATCAACACAGATCATCAAATGCAACTCATAAAAACACGAACCTACCGATCGTAGGCGCCACCCCCCCCCCCCCCCCCCTCGCCGCCTCGCGTACAGGGACGGTCGCAGCCCTGGCCTTGGAGGGAGGGGGGCAACTTGGCAAGGGAGCCCGCGGTTGGTCTAAAAGGGTCCTCGGTCGGTGCGAAGGGCCGACCGAGGGCTCAGGGCTCAGGGCTCAGGTCTCAGACCGAGGGCTCAACGCTGATTTGAAAGGGTATTTTTACACCTGAGGCTTGGTTTTTAAACTTTCAAGTTTTGTTTTCCTCTAACCGCCACCCATTAATAGGTGATCAGGAGTGCCCCCGCCCTCGATCCCAACGACGCACGACACCTTAAGTTAACACCAGAGAACAAAAAATAAAATGTCGCGGCACTCCCAGCTAAGAAATGGAAACAAACATAAAAAACATATGAAGAGAGGTAGTTTGGGTGTATATTTAGTAGTTTAGTTTAGTATTAGTTAGGTTAACCAAATGGACCATATTTGACATGGACCCGTCAAATATGGTCCCCATCGTAAACCAAATGGACCAAATCTGACCCGACATACCTCTTTCAAAGACCTGAAATTCCTTACCTATACATGCTACGTGACTTTCGCCTCTGGGCATGTTATAAATAAAAGATGTATCTTAGTCAACCCTAGGTTTAAAGTAGTCAAACCTAGCTATAAAGTTGAAAAAAATGTTGTCAAACTTGAGGAAAAACAGACTTTTGGGATAGATTTGGTCCATTTGGTTTACAAGTTTTCGTAAACCTAATGGACCAAATCTACCCTAAGTGATGTAATCGTTATTTATAGCGGAACTATATAAATTATCTTGAATATAACTAGCACATGTATTTAACTTCTTGTTAGGTATTCTTGTTGTCCAAAACTAACCTAGGGTTGATCTATATTTGTATTTTTATTAAAATTAATAAAAAATAATTAAAATTTATTTTCGTTATTTGTTGATTAAACATGAAAAAACAGCAGCATTACCTACCTAACCGAGTGTACGACTTACCATCTTAAATTAACCTAGATTACACTTGAATAAAGGACACAAAATGTGTTTAAGTTTGGGTTACTATAACGTCATACAAAAAAGTTATAAAAAATTGTTAACCGCCTATTTGCAATTATAAGCACGAGTACAAATCGCTCTCAAAAATTAACCTAGGTTTGACAAATAGAAACGACCCTAGAGGTGTCCTAAATATTAAGGAATTTTAAAAAAATCAATAAGGATAATATAAGTTAGTTTCAAAAATATGTTTCTTTTTCCAACAGTCCGAAATCTCATTCATCTAAAACTGGTAACAGTTTGATTCTATAAATTTTAGTTTTTTGAATGAAAATCGAAAATCCAAAAAATCGGAAATTTTGAATTTGAACTTTAAGTTAAGCAATTAAAAATTTAAGTTTATCATTTAGAGTAGGTTAATCAATTGCCTATTCAAAACTGAAATCGGTTTGGTTTTATTCATTTTGGTGTTTAAGTTATAGGCATTCCCGTCTACCATTGCATTATTTGCTGGACTTATAAAAAAATTTCGAAGAAGAAGAAAAAATGTTTTTTTTCCTTATTTATTATATCAAAATTGCCTTCGTTAACACTTAAACATATAGAAAACGAAGCCATTTAAAAATAACAAAAATAAAAAAAGTCGAAAAAGAAGTAACACTTTTTTAGCGAAAAACAATTTTTTTCCAAAAAAGAGGACTAATTTTATACATTTGCTTATTACTTAAGTACAAAACAATCTGAAAAAGGTAACAATTTCTGAAAATACTTAATACTTCTGACGTCATTGTTAAAAAACTGAAAAAAAATTGACAAAAAAAGTATATCAAGTGATAAAAGGTCGAAAAAAACCGATTTAAGGGTCTACTTTTTTGTAAAATGATGTCTTCATTCTTGTTCACGCTAACTGTTCAAAAAGAAATATTTAATTTTTAACACCAGGTGGCAGCACTTAACGTTTTACTAAAAAATTGAAACAAATTTTTGTATCACATTTTTTGAAGAAAAAAAAAGTACTTCATAGGAAATTGAATGGGCTATCAATTAACTTAAATAAACTTTTCGCTCAGACAAAAATTCACCTAAAAAAATTGAAATAAAAAATTTTCGTACATTTTTTGCTTAAAGTTAAGTATTTTTTTAAAAAAATATTTATTCCTTTGCAAGTCCTGGATCTAGTTCATCTAAAACTGGTAACTGTTTGGCTCTATACATTTTATTTTTTAGGTGACAAGCATTCAAACTTAATTTGTTATTGTACTTAAAGTTAAGCAATTAAAAATTAAGTACATCATATATCGTAGTCTCAACTATTGGCTATCAAAAACTGAAACCGGTTTGGTTTTATTTCATTCTGTTTTTAAGTTATAGGTATTGCCATCTACCATTAAGTTGTTCTCACTTTAAAAAAAATTATGCTTAAAGTTAAGTCTTTTTTGAATAATTTGTTTTTTATTTGATAGTCCTTTATCACATTCATCTAATACTTGTAACCGTTTGGCTCTATACATTTTATTTTTTAAGTGAAAATCATTCAAACTTAATTTTTAATTGTACTTAAAGTTAAGCAATTTAAAAATTAAGTACATCATGTAACGTAGGCTCAACTATTGGCTATCCAAAACCGAAATCGGTTTGGTTCTATATATTTTGGTTTTTAAGTTATAGGCATTTCCGTCTACCATAACATTGTTCCGAGGACTTACAGCTATTTTTGTGGAAGAAAACAAAAATGTTTTTTTTCCTTGTTTTGTATTACAAAATTACCTTTGATCACCCCTAGCAATATAGAAAACCAAGCTACTTTTTCCAAATAAAATTTTCAAATTTTCAAAAAAAGGTATATCTTTTTACGAAAAACAGATTTCTTTCAAAAAGCGAGTATTAAGAAAATACATATTCACATCCGTTATATCATGATGAACAAGATTCTGTTTACCATTTCTTTAAATACTAAATATTTCTCAAGTTATTGTCAAAAAACAGATAAAGTTGGCATTCGAAAAATCTCGATTTTTTTTTGTCTTCGAAAAAGAAAGATTAAAGGGTCTCGTTACTTGTAAAATGATGCCCCATTCATGCTGGTTCCAAATATAATTTTGTCTTTAAGATTCTTCAAATATTGAACAAAATATGAGTATAAACGTTGAAGAAAATCATGAAATTGGACGATAAATTTATCAAAACGCGAAACTCATTAACTCAAAAAGTAAGACCGGAAGAGGCAAATAAAAACATAGATTCTTGTTCCGCTCGCCTAGTTCTACAACATCCATCTGTCGGAACTCAAAAAAACTTTTCCGAAAAAAAGTTATTGATATATATTTTTGGTGATGGATAACTTAAAAAATAAAACAACATATCTAGAGTCCGAAAAGAAATTCAGCATGCTCATAGTGTTTACATTTTAATCATATTTTTAATTTTGAAAAAATGCATAACTTTTTTTGGGGGGAATATTCAAAATATACATCAATTTGATAAGTAAGTACCCCATATCTTCAAAAATTCTTTACCGATTTTTGATTTCTTTGTTTGTTAACATTTGGCGTAAGACTGTCTTTCTTATCCTTGAACACATTTTTCTAAAAAAAATGCATATTCAAAAACCTAAAATATAAAAACATCATTTTTTACAATTTTTCACATTTTTAACTTCAAAAATATGGTTTTGATTAAAATTCTGAATTGCCAAAAGATGTGGTTCGTTACGCCGCACCTTTATTTGCTGTTTGATTATAAAAAAAAGTTCCAAAACAAAAAAGTTACGTTCCAAAAACTTGTGCAAAAAAACATGTTTTTCTAAGTAGCCCAAAAGCTAAAAAAAAAAAATTGTGAAGGATTTCCGCACCTTATATACAAAGCCCCATTAATGCTTAACACAAATATATGTTTTTTTTTAAAATATTCGATCAATAATAAGCAAATTGCGAGCAGAACAAGGACACTAAAATCCAAAAATAAAACATCAAAACGTAAAATGTGTGTAACTTTTTTAAAAGCTATGTTTGATTAAAAACGTCAACGGATTCGTGTTCTACTCGACGAGAGCGACCAGAAACTGTTCTCCGAATGTAACAAATGTTGTTAGATTGGGAGTTATCGAAGAATCCTTTTTCAGGGGTCAGATTTGGTCCTCAGATTTGGTCCATTTGGTTAACTCGAGGTGTGTCAAATTTGGTCCCTTAGGTTTATTTTCAAACGGAAACTTTAATAACTTCTTAAGTTTTTAATGGATTTCAAAACTATTAAGTGCACTGGGCTTACAGTCAAATTCCCTTCCTTTTTTTGAAAACCAGAAAAGATATAGTTATAAATAAAGAGTTTATACTTTCGTTCAAGTAGGAAAGTACAGTTGGGGTAAGATCATGGTGTCTTATAGGACACTTACGAATAAGTAAACTTTTTCTTAAACCATACTTCTGATCTTATAATAAAAGTAAGCTCTCTTAATTTGGATCAAACCTAGCCCGCAACTTACCCTGTAGCTTTTTCAGGGATCAAACCTAGTTATTTTCTAGGGTAGACTGCAATATGTCCAGGAAAGTTCCTAACGGGTGTAATGCCCCGACATTTTGGTCATAAAGGCTTAAATATAATTAATTTCGTTATTTTCCCAATTAGGAATACACCAAAAAGTGTTCGGGCAAGGCGTCCCTGATTGGGTAAAATTTTGTACAATTAATATTTAAGGAATTACAGCCTTCCAAACAGGGGACCAAATTTGACATAAAACGTGTCAAATATGGTCCCCAAAAGGGTATATTTGGTCCATTTGGTTTAGTTTACTATTATTTGTTAGTATGTGGTGATATACAATCAGGCGGAGAATAGTCATTGCTGAAAACAGCAAATGACTGCCCCCCAACTACGTCCCAGGATATCATCCTCACTCATCCTCATCCAGGACAGGATGAGGATGGATTCATTCACTCTCATCCTCATCCAGGAACTGATGAGGATGCATTTATTCACTGTGTTAGTAAAGGGGATATCAGTCATACAGGGCGGAGAACAAAGTCTGGTCAATTTTCAAGCGTTTCTTGCTGGTGCTTCGTGGACCATCCTGTCTTCTGGTTACATTTGACACTCTGACATTGGGTTTATTCCTTAAAACACGCGCCCTGGAGGGCCTCTCATAATTACACGCCCTGGAGGGGGGGGCGGATTTCGCCCCCCCCCCCCCCCCTATGATCTCGAAAACCACGCTACGTAGCGACAAGCGAAAAACAAAGTTAGATAGCTCGAGACAAGCTATTTTGAAAGTATTTCGTTCATTTTTTTTTAACAGGTCAATATTGAGGTCACCAGCGGTCATCAAGGGTCAGATTTTCAAGTTTTCAAGACTTCGCTTCGAACGCCACCCAAATATCTCGGGAACTATGATAGTTAGCAGCAAACAGAATAAAAAAACAGTCGAAATCCCTTTAAAAAATGCCACCGACACAGGTGTCCTCAGATTTGAGCTCAAGTCAATAGTTTAGGCTCCAGAGGTCATCAAATGTCAAAAGGTTATTTTTTTGCAAAACTGTTTTTGGCAAATAACTTTGTATCTAATACAGATAAAGCAATAGTGTTGACGCCATTGCGTTTGTCTCGTCAAGGCACTTCGAATCTTAGTCATGATGACCGGGTTAGGTCAACGGAGAAATTTTACCTCAGGTCAAGGTCAAGTGGTGACCCAAGTTGGTCATGTTGCATATTGGGAGACGTTTCTCGACAAGTCAAACACATTCATACCATTTTCTCTTCTCTATCTTCATCATGTCGATAGTTATTGACAAAACAGTGTTGGCGGTCAAGAAATTGACCTGACCTTAGGTCACCGGTATAAGAAATCCGAGATAAACAAATTGTTGGTATCTATGACCTTATGAAGTCCTGCAAGATTGAAACTGATCGGCGTAAAACTATGGCTGTGGTACTACTGCAAACGTTTTGGAGTTGAGGTCATCACGTGACCTGACCTGGTGACCTGACCTGAGATGACCCGAAACCAAGAATCTTACATAAGGTGGGAAGTTCATTTTTGAACAGGTGTGCAAAAAACGGTGGCGCGCAGCGCCGCCTTTTTTGCGCTATGTTTGAAAAACCAGAGGGGTGGGCGGATTTCGTCCCCCCCCCCCCCCCCCAGGGCGCGTGTTAACACAACTGAGGCCTATTTCACAAAGAAGTTAGTAATTGTTGTGTCGCGCTTGTTACATTATGTTTTGATTTGGTTGCGTTGTTTCTGCCGTATTTTGCCGCGCCGCGTCATTATTGCATTTGTTTACATTCATACTTTTCTTTTCGACATGACGGTGTTGTACGGAACGTTCTTCCTTCCGGCTAAGTTAATATACGGACACGTGCTGTTCTTTCTGGCGTACTTATCTGCGGCTGAAGGCTAGATATGCTTTGCAAGAGTTTCTATCGATTTGTGCAATCGATTACATGAAGACATAACATATTTTGGCGACGAGGACGAGATCCGAACTCGCGCGGGCAAAGCCCATTGGATTAGTTTGTCTGTGTGCGCCAGGTCTTCTGCCGTCCCTGTCGAGCCTTCCTATGGACCTTCTCCGATCACCGGGTTCCAGCACAAGGTGACCATCGATCCTGCCGTCCAACCTGTCCGCCAGCATCTGCGACGCCTTCCGTGGTCCATCCGTGACAAGGTGAGAGAGCGGTTAGCAGAGCTCGAGCGGGCAGGGGTCATCGAACCCGTCACTGCTTCAGAGTGGGTGTCACCCCTGGTAGTGGCAAAAAAGAGGAACGGGGACCTGCGTCTGTGCGTAGACCTGCGTGAGGTGAATAGGGCGGTTGTAACGGACGGTTACCCCCTTCCTCACATGGAGGACATGCTACACGAGCTGCGTGGTTCCAGGTGGTTCACAAACCTGGACTTGAAGGACGCCTACCACCAGCTGCCCCTCCATCCGGATAGCCGGCATCTGACTACTTTCGCTACTCCGGTGGGCCTCAGGCGGTTCACACGGGTTCCCTTCGGTCTGTCCAGTGCTGGTCCGTGCTTCCAGCAGGTGATGGAGAGCATCCTCCGTGGTCTGGAGGGTGTGGTCGTCTATTTAGACGACGTCGTGGTCCATGCAGCGTCACGTGCCGAGCACGACCGCAGAGTTGCCGCGGTCGAGGCTGCTTTCCGACGGCACAACGTGCAGATTAACGCCGCAAAGTGTGTGCGCAGCGTTAACTCGATCCAGTTCCTCGGGTACGTGGTAGCGGAGGACGGGATCCGTATCGATCCGGAGCGGATCGCACCACTCGTGCAGAGCTCTGATCCGTCCAACGCCCGCGAGCTGCAGGCGTTCCTCGGTGCAGTAAGCTACCACGCCCGATTCGTGCCTGGGTTTTCGACGCAGGTCGAGCCCCTGCGGGCGGCTCTCAAAGCCGACCCGTTCGTGTGGTCACCAGACCATTCTGCAGTAGTTCGGCGGGTCAAGGAGGCGATTTCCCAGGCGCCTGCCTTACGGGCATTCGACCCGGCCAAGCACACTGTGCTGACGTGCGATGCTAGTGATGTTGGTTGCGGAGCTCGCCTCAGTCAGCTGACGGCCGGGGGAGCGGAGGAGGTGGTGTCGTACGCCTCAAAAACCTTCTCTAATGCAGAGAAAGGTTACTCTACCGTAGAGAAGGAAGCACTGTGCTGCGTGTGGGCGGTAGAGAAGTGGCGTCCCTACCTGTGGGGTAGAAGGTTCACGCTGAGGACGGACCACCAGGCACTCTGCACCATCTACGGGCCCAAAGGTTCTAACCGGGTCGGTCGCCGGGTGGCCAGGTGGGAGGCGCGCTTGATGGAGTACGCGTTCGATGTAGAGTATATCCGGTCGGCTACAAACCTGGTGGCTGATGGTCTGTCGCGCCTGCCCCTGCCTACTTCGGAGTGGGAGGATGATGACTCAGTGCTGATCGCTCATCTCACGGCGCCCGCCGCCATCTCTGAGACGGAGATGCGTGATGTCTCGGCGGTGGATGCGACATTTGCTACTGTCCGTGAGTACGTCGGTAGCCGCTGGCCGCGGTTGCGCCAGGACACCGACGCTCAGGCGGCACCGTACTTTTCTGTGCGAGAAGAACTGTCCTGCTCGGGCCCTCTCCTTTTCAGGGGGGAGCGGCTGGTCGTGCCAACGGCACTGCGCGCCCGCGTTGTTTCTAACGCACATGAGTCGCACCAGGGACTTGTCCGGACCAAGCAGCGTCTCCGAGATAAGTTTTGGTGGCCTGGCATGGACGGCGAGGCAGGGGCACTGCTGCGCAACTGCGCTCTCTGTGCGGTACACGATGCGCACCTGAAGCCCTGCCGGCCTCCGCTGCATCCGATCCCGCTGCCTGAGGGACCGTGGCGGAAGGTAATGATAGACATTATAGGGCCGATGCCTGGCCCTCCCCAGGAACGATTTGGCATCGTTTTGGTCGACATGTTCAGTCGGTGGCCGGAGGTAGCCCTCTGCGGCGAGGTGACTGCCGGAGCAGTCGTACAATTCCTCCGACAGATGTTCACACGGGAAGGGGTGCCGGAGGAGCTGGTTTCTGATAATGGCCCTCAGTTTCGAGCGGCGGAGCTGGCTCAGTTCCTGCGGACAGTAGGCGTCCGCCACCTGTTCAGTAGCCCGTACTCGCCGCAGACGTGCGGCATGGTTGAGCGCCTTAACAGGACTGTGAAGGGTGCTATCCTGTCTGCTGGCATACTGCACCAGTCCAGAACCCAAAACGTGCAGGCCTTCCTACAGTCGTACCGGGCTACAGTGCACCCGGCAACAGGCCTGTCTCCATTCTGCGCCATGCGGGGACGTGAGATGAGAACAGGCCTGGACGTGCTGCCGCTGCCTGTCGCGCGGGACGGACGGCTCACGGCTCACGCCGAGAAGTACCAGGCCGGGTACAAACAGTGGTACGACGCCCGCTGAGCGGGCAAGCCGCCGACGTGGCAAGCTGGCGACCGCGTCCGCGTGCGACACCCCAGAACCGGGAAGGTGTCTGCGGAGCCAGCAGTTGCCATCGATCGGCAGACTGGCCCGGTGAGTTACAGGCTCATGGACGGGCAACGAGTGCATGCTAGACGCCTGGTCGGGGCTCCGGCGGCAGACCGCCAGTCCGCCGGCGCCGAGCCATTTGTGTGGCCAGGAAGCGTGGGTGATGACGCCGTGCCCGAGGTAACGAGCTCTCCGAGTGATCCCTCCACTCCGCGAGAGCGAATTCCTCCTCCTTCTCCTCCTCCAGAGGCTCCTACGCTTCCGAGGAGAAGTCTGAGGACGCCGCGCCCTCCTGTGCGCTACACCCCTTAGCTGCGCGAACCCGACACGCTGAAGTGTACTGTTCAGTGTTCAATGTGAGAGTCGGGTTAACGTTTAGAGAGGGGCGGTGTTGTGTCGCGCTTGTTACATTATGTTTTGATTTGGTTGCGTTGTTTCTGCCGTATTTTGCCGCGCCGCGTCATTATTGCATTTGTTTACATTCATACTTTTCTTTTCGACATGACGGTGTTGTACGGAACGTTCTTCCTTCCGGCTAAGTTAATATACGGACACGTGCTGTTCTTTCTGGCGTACTTATCTGCGGCTGAAGGCTAGATATGCTTTGCAAGAGTTTCTATCGATTTGTGCAATCGATTACATGAAGACATAACAGTAATTACACATGTTTGCGATTACAAACGCAATGAAATATTGCAAACCTCACAAAAAGACATTTCACAAACATTCACCACCTCTGAATTACCGATTGTAAAGACAATTGTAAACACAAATGTCAGTACAACAGAAACCTTGAAATCAAGAACGTTTGTATTCAACTTGATGCTAATGACAAATAATTTGACTGTTACCAAATTAATTTAACAAATATTTACATTGTGGTTTATTTTTTTATTCGATATAAAACTAGTCATAGGGAGAATTATCTTTTAATTAACATTTCATCGGAATGCAAACTCTGATCGTAAAAATACATCTTGGTGAGCAATTAGAGTACACAAAATGTGGCCATTCACCGGGTGGCGGAGCATAACAACAGAACTACTCTTAAAAGAAGATCGCTGAATTTCTCGACCATTTTTTCACCTAACCTAGCCGATTTCCTACGTCGTAAAGGGTGAAGGTTCACTGCACATTGCACAAGACATCGTTGACCGCTGCAATTCTATCGCCATGCGGTTTCTCCGCGCGGAGGCGCCCCTCACAGCGCAATCGGCAAGGTGCACTGTGACTGGACTTCAAAGCTGGAGAATGGAGATCCCTGTTCGAATCTCTCGGGAAATAACTTTTTTGGGCAGCTATACCTATGTATAACTAAACCATTACCCTAACAACCTCGGCAACGTAACAACCTATCATTGCTAGTCCCAGGCAGTTTTTGTCATTTTTAGCGTATTTTGTATCATCACTCGTTTAGCGTTTATTTTTAGGATTCAGGCAGCGTTTCGTATTTTTCGTATATTCACATGATTTTATCATATGTATGTATGTTACGCAGGTAAATGTCAATGTGTAATATCGTGTTTTGTTTTAAACTTTGACTTCGTCCATCAATGGGTCATCCCGTCGGCGATCTTGAGAGAAAAAAAAACTCACCAAGAAAATAACCTGAATAGTCAAACAGTGTCAACTATCAATGCAGTTTCTGAAATTCAGAACCCCTGACCAAGGCTATGTAAACCAGGTAGACCGCTGCGGCCGAAAAAGTGGCGATAACTCGTAATTTAGTTGCAACGACCCCGCAGCTGCTGTGACGCGGATGAGGGTCTCGCGGCCGGCCGGCCGGTCGCCTACGTAGGGTTAACGCGTAGACCCCTCCCGCTTTTTTGTCGCTTGGTTCCTTTGTTTGTCGGCTGATTTTTAAACTTAAGATGTCTATCTACTACAAATTAAGCGTTGTATTGGATGCCGTTGCGAAAATTGCAATGTGACCCAAAAATTTTAAGTTATGGGCCAGAACAGTTTGCTGCCCGGTGATTCCGGCCGGCCGCGTACTCCCCCCGTTTTTTCCCCGCTTGGTTCCTTCGTTTACCGGCCGATTGTTACACTTAAGATGTCTATATACCACAAATTAAGCGATGTATTGGATGAATTTGGGAAAATCGCAATGCAACCCAATTTTCTTTTTAGTTATGGGCCGGCAAATTTCACTGACCGGCGATTCCGGCCGGACCGCCGTACGTAAAACGCCAACGCGCACGTTCCTCCGGTGTGTGTCGCCTGATTTCTTCATTTGCCAACCTATTGTCACAATTAAGATAACAATCTGTCACAAACTGAACGATGTATCTTATGCCGTTGAGAAAATTGTCATCGGACTCAAACTATTTACATTTTGGGCCGGCAAAGTTAACCGTCCTTTGGCTCATGATGGCAGACCGGACAGCCACCACATACAATACTCAAACAGTGATAACACTCAAATAGTCTGAATTTAAACAAAAATAGATATTCTCATCTTTTTTGACGAGTTTCATGAAAATCTGATTAGATAAGTCGATTGTCAAATGCATTCAAGCAATTCAAAGTAACTTAAAAGTCACAGCCCAGTCACGGCCACGGCATGAGCTGGCAAGTCACAGCTTTAGTCACGGCGCTGCAATGCTAACCCTATGGCGCTGGCCTTGCCAGTCACAGCTTCAGTCACGGCCGTGACTAGGTCTGGTCCCAGCGCTGGGACGCTGGGACCAGAATTCTGCAACTCTAGTTGCCTGGCAACGCACGCGCCAGGGCGCTGTACGTGGCAGGAGCTCTCTCGCCCCGTGCGGTCTCTAAATAGTAAATACGTCGCGTTACATCGCATCATAATTAATTGACCTTTCACATATACATTTGTACAACTCTCAACGTTTTCTCAAACTAGGAAAAATCCTCGAAAAGCTCCTAGACACCCATGCCCTCCGCACGGCGCCATGCAATTAACGTTACGTAAGCAAATGATGTTCGGCTATTCTGACCCTCATTCTCGTCATCAGCCGTCGACCAATGAGCGTGGAGAGTGTCAGACGCTGATTGGCCAAAAAGCTGTTGGCAGCAAAACCTGGCTCATGAGCAGATGCGTGAACAAGACCAAGCTGCGGACGTTGCTAATATTTGTCGCCCTTTTTCCCCATGTTAAATAGGCGGAGCGGACCCCCTGCCCCTGACCCACTGGAATTACAAGTTTGTAATTGCAAACATTTCCTCACTTCCGTCAACCTTTAAAGGAAATAGTTCACCTTCGGAAATGTTTCAGAACGCGATTTTATTATATTTTTTTAATACAGTTTCTTTTTTTCTTTTCAAAAATAGTCCTACATCGCGCCAATTCAGGACAGAAGGTCGTAAATTATTAATGTTATGGTGTGCGTTATTGGTCTGCGCATGCTCAGACCAGTGCTGGCACTCTCAGACGGTACGGTATATCATATATGCGCCGCATTCCTTCGCCAAAAAGTCAAATATCTTCGGCAGGAGAGTCTTTTCAGCCAAGAAAAGTTGCAGATAAGGATTTCTCAACACGGGCTACAAAACTGCTATTTCAGTTCAAAATCCCATGTTGAAGGTGAACTATTTCCTTTAAGAAATAGAACATGTGCAATTGCAAACATTTTTACAAACAATATCTTTGTAAACTGGTTTGTAAATAGTAAATTGAGATTTACTGCCCCGGGGTTTTGTGAAATCCAAACTACAAACATGTGTACAAATTATTTGTAATAACAAAGAAATTCTTTGTAATTACAAATTTTTTTGCTTTGTGAAATTGGCCTCTGGTTGTGATTTATTTATATTTTTATATGCAAATATAATGGATTTTTATTTGACTATGCTATGCGTAGTAAGTATTCCGATTTCATTTAATTTGGATGTTACTGAGTCTCTAAAGTTCAACCCCATAATAGTTCTGGCTATACGTTTTTGTATCATCAAGATGCATTGAAGGTTTGTGTCATAATTTATGCCCCATAACAGGCAGCAGTAATTTATATGAGGAAGGACAAGGCTATTATATAACAAGAGAAGGTTATTTTTTTCCAAGTTTTTTAAACCCTATGGTTTATGCCGGTCTGAAAGCGGCCTTCAGACGGTTTGAGAGGGTATTTTCAGACATTGGGTATTCCAAGACAGATCGGCAGGGCCAAAACACCCTGCATTTCAGGTTTCGATGAAAATCCGTTGTCATGGGTATTAAAGGAAATAGTTCACCTTGAACATGGGGTTTTGAACTGAAATAGCAGTTTTGTAGCCCGTGTTGAGAAATCCCTATCTGCAACTGTTCTTGTCCGAAAAGACTCTCCAGCCGAAGATATTTGACCTTTTGGCGAAGAAATGCGGCGCTTTTTTTTTATTTATTTTTTATTCCCGGACCGGCCTATAGCCATATTCCGGGTGGGGAGTGACATCTGGCAATTTGCCAGGAAAAGAGTTACGTTATCCGGTTTATGTGACCCGGAACAAACTAGGGACTAGGGCAGCTATTTTACGTTACTAGTTACGTTAACCGGTTTATTTGTACCCGGAAAAATTATTTGTTCAAAGTAAATATAATATCTAACATTACGTTAAGTATTTCGTTCAAGGTCAAATATAAGTAAAACACGAGACACACATACATACATATTTTTATTACATACACTTGAACAGTGTCAGTGTTGGTGGAGCCGTGGGGTGCCGTCATTGCAACAGCGGGAGACTGTTGCCAGTCTCCCTAGCTCCGGCGCCTCGGCGAGACCTGGTTGTGGGGTGTGTTTAGCTGGGCGAAAAGTCCTGAATAATAAAAAACACAGCGTCTATAGCAAAGGGGAAAAACCTGCGCGGTGGGCCAAAAATGCGCAAGGCAAAAAACCCCTGTTATATTTGTTTAGCTAAACGTGTTTGGTAGAGATAATCTAAGAGGGGACCTATCAATACAAGATAACTATCACCTAACAGTGTAAAAAAGATTGACAGGGTGGATACTGCACCGCAGCGCAGTGGACACTGCACCGCGGCGCAGCATCGGCGTGTAATCTGGTTTGGCAGGGAAACATGCCGCCGCCAACGCAAAATCGCACGCCAGCCATCGGCGCCCCATCGCAGAAATCCCCGCCAAATCAGCCACGTCACGAACAGCCAAAGCAACTAAACCGCTCGCCGCGCGGCCGAGATCCAGCAGGGGGCCCCCGCAACAACGCACCGGCAGCCGACCCGCAACCCCACGTCGGCAGCAACATGATTAAGTATACTGCACCGCAGCGCAGCGGACACCACACCGCAGCGCAGTGGAGTGAGCACCGCACCGCAGCGCAGCGGCCACCACACCGCAGCGCAGCATCGGCATATGTTATCAGGGGCGGGTGTTCAACTACTCGGCTTTGGCAAGAGCGGAGCAGAGGGGAGAGGAGGGTTGGGAGGAGCATTACGTTAAGAGATGAACAACGAATTCCAATGGAACCTTTCGTTGCGAGACTGATTCAGCAGGGAATCATGCCGCCGCCAACGCAAGACCGCACATCTACCATCGGCGTCCCATCGCAGAAATCCCCCGCCGAATCAGCCACGCAACGAATTTCGCCGCGCGGCCGGGATCCAGCAGGGGGCCCCCGTAACAAGACACCGGCAGCCAACACGTAACCCCACGTCGGCAGCAGCGTGATTTTAACATAATTTAACATGCTGCACCGCAGCGCAGCGGACACTGCACCGCAGCGCAGCAGCCACCACACCGCGGCGCAGCATCGGCGTGTGATCTGATTTGGCAGGGAATCATGCCGCTGCCAACGCAAAATCGCACATCAGCCATCGGCGTCCCATCGCAGAAATCCCCCGCCAAATCAGCCACGTCACGAACAGCACCGGCCATTCGCCGCGCGGCCGAGATCCAGCAGGGGGCCCCCGCAACAAGACACCGGCAGCCAACCCGCAACTCTCGCGTCAGCAGTAACCTGATTTAACAGTTAGTCAGGAAGTTATTTCTGACTGGTTTGGCAGGGAATCATGCCGCCGCCAACGCAAAACCGCACATCAACCATCGGCGTCCCATCGCAGAAATCCCCCGCCAAATCAGCCACGCAACGAACAGCCAAGCCATAACCATTCGCCGCGCTACCAATCCAGCAGGGGGCCCCCGCGACAAGACACCGGCAGCCAACACACAACTCCCACGTCTGCAGCAGCACGATTTAACAGTTAGTCAGAAATAACTTAATGACGTATTTGTTGGAGGTGATTTATTGTTTCTTGTTCAACCGTCTCAAATTGCGGCGGTAGCGGTTACTTTCAGGGGGGCTGGGGCTACGAGGGAGCCGGGAAGGAGGGTGGGGGGAGGGGAGGGATGGCGGGGAGAGGCGGGCGGGCGGGGAGCTGGGGCGGGCGGGCGGGGAGCTGGGGCGGGAGGGCGGGGACTGGGCGGGGTTGCGGGCGACTTTCCGGGAGACGGCTCTCATGAGAGAGTCGTCCGAGGGGAGGTCCTCCGAGAATCGGCTCTCCGCTGGTGCTGGGGAGGCCGGGGAGGCGGGGCCTGAGTCGGTGTTCGACTCGGCTGGTTGGGCTGGGGAGCGCGGTGCCGGTGGATCAGCGGCAACGGCGCCTTCGAGGTCCGACAGAGATGCCTCGGGGAGCTGGGGTGGTGGTCGGGGGGTCTGTCGGTTGGGGGGTCTGGCGGGAGGCCGGTGGGGTGGGGGGGAGGTTCCGGGAGGTGGGAGGGGCGGCCAAGCGCCGGGGGCGAGACCTGGGCTGAGGGAGGTGGAGGGCGGGGCGTCCGGTGGGCGCCGACTGTCGCCGCGCTTCAGGCGCTCTGTCTCGCGAGCGAGACCCCAGGCCAAACACCGGCGGTCCCAGGCCGGGTGGGCCTGGTCGCACGAGGCGCAGCGTGCTGCGCGCGTGCACCCTTCGGTGCCGTGCTCGCCAGCGCACCGACCACAGGTGGTGGTGCGCACCCGGCAGGTCCACTTGAGGTGGCCGTAGTGCCAGCACTGCTGACACTGCCGGGGGGGGGGGGCGGGATCCACTCCCTGACGGGGGCAGCCACGTACCCACAGTGGATGTGGGTCGGCAGCTCCTTGCCTCGGAAGCGGAGCCGAATCAGCGGGTTGGGCTGATCGGGTCGCCGCTTCGATGGCGACAGGCGAGTCACCTCGCACACCCCTTGGTGTGCGAGTTCCCGGAGGAGATCGTCCTCCGAGAGCTCGGCCACGTCTGGGCACCATGCCAGACCCTTCACGGAGTTGAGGTGCGCCGGGGCCTCCACGGCGACCTTCACTCCGATGAAGGTGGTCCGTCCCATGACACTGACGTTCTGTTGGGACGTCAGTGTCTCGATCAGGAGTGCTCCCGATCGAATGGGTTTGGCGCTGGCTACGTCCCCACAGATGGCGACCAGCCAGCGCCGGACCAGGAACGGGTTGACATTCCTAAATGGAATGCCATCCGCTCGCCACATAAGGAGGCAAGCGGGCCCGTCCGGGGGGGTGGGGTCGGGGGGGAGCCGTGCTCCGGGTCGGACCCTGGGAGGCCCCTGAGGGGAGCGGGGAGTGGGTCCGACCGGGGAGGTGCGACGTCGCGCACCGGGGGGGGACCCCAGAGGGGGGTCGGAGGGTCGGGGGGACGGAGGGGCGGAGGGGCGGGGGGGTGGGTCGGGGGGTCGGGGGGACGGAGGGGCGGAGGGGCGGGGGGGTGGGTCGGGGGAATGGGAGTCCGGCAACGGCCGGGCCCCTGGACGGGGCGGGCGGGGCCCCTGAGGGGGGCTGGGAGGGGGACTGGGAGGGGGACTGAGCGGCGGGCGGGGGGCCTCAGTCGGACGGCGATATGGCATGGCGGGCATGTCGGGCAGGCAGGGAACAAGGACAAGGGGGGAACGCGCACGCGCTCTGAGGAACCCCGGAGGGGGGTAGTAGGGGCGGCGGGGCGGGGGGGTCGCCATGACCGGAGGAGGGAGGGGAAAGCTTAATGAATAACCTAAATTACGTTAACGTGGCACACACGGCAGAACGTGTTGCCAGCTGCAATTAATCTAAAGAATGAAGCGGGTTCTCTACCTTGCAAATTGTGGAAATTACGTTACCTACTTAAAAATATCTAAGGGCTACCTATCTAAGGGTCTAACGACCCTGCCACAAGCACGTGGACAGGGTCCCGCACCCGGAAGCGGTGGAGGGCTGGTGAAGTCTGGCTGGAAGTCGTCTGTGGTCCGTTGTCGTTGAGATCGATGAAATGCGGCGCATATATGATATACCGTACCGTCTGGAAGTGCCAGCACTACCAGGGCGCATGCGCAGACCAATAACGCACACCGTACAATTAATAATGTACGACCTTCTGTCCTGAATTGGCGCGATTCAGGACTATTTTGAAAAGCGAAAAAAATTGTATTAAAAAATCTCATAAAATCGTGTTCCGATAAATTTTCCGAAGGTGAACTATTTCCTTTAACAGGGACGTAGGAACGTCACGAAAAGTGTGTGGGTGTGGGGGGGGGGACTCTGATAATCAGAGTCAGTGGAACTCTGATCTCGTATTGAGAGAAACCAAACCCCCCCTATGCAAGATTTATTTGCAGATTCTGGCTCTTCTAGTCTTGGCGAACCTTTTACCATAACAAAATCACCGACCAAAAGACAATATTTTAGCCAAAAAAAGAAGCCGAAAAATGAGGTGGCTATGCCTCCCCCCCCCCCCCTGTTCATACGCCTATGTGGGTATATGAGGCGCTGAATCACGTTGTGGCAAGTTTCAGCTCCCTTGATGGAACAGTAACTGAGTTATCGCCACCGGCATTTCCACGATGATCACGATTTCCACGATCACGATGCAAGGCTTTTTTCTAAGCCAAAACGCTGCCACCGATTAACCTTCACCCTGGTGTGGGTTATTTTGACTCTCCCTAAGGTTTTTCGGGAGCAGCGGGAAAACGGCGGCGTACAGCGCCACCAAAATTGGCATAGGTCTTCGGGCATCAATTACCCATATATTGTTTATTTTTTACCTCGGGTCATCTCAGGCCAGGTCACCAAGTCACGTCGAGTGATCTTACCTCCAAAAATAGCTGCGGTTGTGTTAAAGTCACGGGGTTGATCGAACGATTTCAAACTCACAGAAGTTAATCAGAGCATGGGTATCGACAATTCGTTTAACTCGGATATTTTTACATCGGTCACTAAAGGGCTGGTCAATTTCGTGACCTACCCATTACAAGTCAATAGGAAAATATAAAAATGCTTCCTATTCAGAGGATATGCAATACAGGCAAATACAGGAATTGTCCAAATCAGGCAAATTCTTGCAAAATCATGTTATTTTAGCTCACTCTTGACCCAGGTGCAGCTGTTGCTCAGTGACCTATGCAAGGTCAGCTGAAGACATCTGAGGTCACTAGCACTTTTTGCCAATGACTCTGTATATAATGAATATAGAGACGTGCAACTCGCACTACTGTGTTTGTCTTGCTGATATGCGTCTCCCCATATGCAACATTACCTACTGGGTTCACAAATGACCTGAGGTCAAATTTTGAACTTGATCCAATGGTATCTCAACTCAAATATAATGTTAAGGTGGGATAGTCCCTTTAATGGAGAGGTCACGAAATTGACCCAACCTTAGGTAACCGATTACAAAATCAGAGGTAAACGAATTGTAGGTACACCTATGACCTTATGAAATCCAGTAAGCTTCAAATGTATCGGTCAAACACTGTGGCTGCGGCACGACTGCACACGTTTTTGGAAGTAAGGTCACTTAACGTGACCTGTTGACCTGACCTGAGATGCATTCTCCATAAAACCAGAGGGTGGTGTTGTTTAAACCTCCTCCCCCTCCCCCTCCAACCCCAGCAAGGCGCGGGTTATTTTTTTTTTAGAGATAACTTTATCCGATAGCCCATTAAAGGGAGATAATCACCTTTTGATTTTGTTAGCAACACTTTCTTTGGCTACCGTTATGGTATTAAAATGATGTGATCTAAATTTAAGAATTAAATACAATTATTCCCTAATTCAAAGTTGGAAGTTTGGGAAAATTTATGATCGGTATTTTCCCTACACTATTGGAAAGCGCAACATCTGGCGCTTTTGTGTCAATCTGTTCAACGTTGTTGAATGGGCACTTATAAACAAATCGCCGACACTAAATAGGTTGCCGTCGGGGGCCAACCTAAACTGCCGATTTCAATGCACTTTTTTTTAAATGATTGTTGATTGTTCATAAAAGTTTGGCACATATTCGCAAAAGATAGAATGCAGGAAACATATTGCATACCTTCATGATAAATAACAATGCGTAGGGAGGCTAATTTACTGAATTCGTTACCGAGTGCTTGCTGATTATAAGCGTGGAGCGCTATCAACTATGAATTGAAATATATCTCGGTAGGAATTGTTATATGCAAAATTTGATGAATTTACAACATATTTTGGTCTCGTCTATCGATTTCAGGTGCTAACTCCATTTTTGTGGAAAAAGGTGATTTAACCCATTCACCATTAACCTATTCGCGTTTTTTTTTGTGATGACCCGTCAACTCGTCCAGCTAACCCAACCAAAACACCAGTCAACCCGTAAATCCGTTAATATTTTTCGGGAGATAATTCAAAAGCGAGTTTATGTTTATCCCTAAAAATGAGGTGCGCCATCCAGCTGTTGACGCCATCAATAGGATATGCGGGATATGCTATAATGAGGCTGTAACATTGGAGAAAAACGTAGCTTTATAGTAGTTGTATTTAATCACCTCAAACCCTCACTATAAACCAAGCGTTTCAAGTTTCAGATCATCCACAGCTCTCCAGAGTCGCGCATTCAGTCCGCACCGGCCACCGCACGCTATTCACACTCACACAGTGGTGCTAGTGACCAGTGACTAGTGACCCGCTCCTCTGTCGGGCAGAGCGCAGTTCTCGGGCCGGCTCACAGCACGTCCGGACCAGTTGAAAGTCATCCGGGTGCGAGTCTGTCGCGCGGCGCCGGCGGCGATGCCGCTCACACCGGCCCGCCATCCTCCCACTGACCCGCCCACCGCCACCGTGACCTCTGCAACGTGCCAAGGTCACCGGCCGCGCAACCGACGCACACACATCGGCGCACAGTGGACGAGAACGGCCTTTTAGCGCGACACAGCGCTTCTGCTTCAATTTACAGCATCGGTTTGAACATGTAGCATATCAATGGATAGCTGATGAATCAGGGAGATAACAAATATGTACTTTCTTTTATCTGAGTTTAACCCGGCATTGACCGGTGGGGGGTCAATATTGCCCCCCCCCCCTCGTTAACTCCGGAACCAATGATCGCAGCGAGACACGGCATTCGAAAGCTCTCATTAAGACTCATCTAATGCATACTCGAAATTGTGAAATTTATGTCACATATTAGGTCAAAGTCGGGTCAAAGATCAAAATCGAGGCATTTGTGTTTATGGGCCATACTTTCCATCCAAAGCCTTTGATTGCGACCATGATCACCCAAAGTGCTCCCAAATGTATAATACACATCCCGCATGAGCTAAAGTGAGATTCTTGGCGAAGGTCATGGTCAAGGTCAGGTCACAAAGGTTTGCGCATATTGCACAGAAAATCTACGAAAGTCATGCCAGACATGTTTTATGGGCTATTTTACACGTATAATTCGATAGTGATAGTCATTTTACCATCTGACCTCATTTAAGTGAAGTTAGTGTCAATGTCAGGTCAAGGTCACACAAGGTCAAAATTTGAAATTGATAAATATAAGTACCAAAGGCATGTTTCTAGACCGATTTTGTCTCAGAAATACGGTGCTGGCATGTATTTGTGTGTATCTGGTCAATAAAAAAAAACGTAATTTCAAGATATGACGTCATGACTTACTCTTACTTAGGGAGCCATAAGTCAGTCGAAAACAAAGAAGTTGCTTTGAAATTTGGTTTGAGTATTGGCCATATGTGGTTCTCCAACATATATTCTGATTTTTGGATAATGTGTGAAAAGTTTGATTTTGAGGACATCTTTTTAAATAATGTTTTGTTTTTAATTTTCGGGGTCAAGAAACAAAAGTTAAAAATCCAATATAGCTATTTTGTAGCCCTTGTCATTTGCTGTCTTTAGACTATTTCGATTGCATTTTTCTTTTTAAAAAATAGCCTTTGTACAGCCGGATAACTAGGGACAGCAGAGATCCGGGCAGTGCAATGGCGCAGAGTTAATAGTGATGTACATTGTACACTATAAAATAAGCTCGAAAATAAAAAAGCGCAAATATGCGCAAGGTTTCTTTTGTTAGACACAAAGTATAAACCCTAACGAGGCATACAAATGCTTCATCAAAGCGGAGAACAGCGGAATGAAAATTGTAGGCCTAGCTCAATTTGTGATTCTGTTGGCCAGCATATACGTCAAATAACATACCTACCCCACTTAAAGGAAATAGTTCACCTTCAACATTAGTTTTAAACTGAGACAGCAGTTGTGTAGCCCGTGTTGGGAAACCACTATCTGCAAGTTTTCTTGACTGAAAAGATTCGCCAGCCGAATATATTTGAGTTTTTGGCGAAGGAATGCGGTGCTGGCGAAAGAATGTTGTACTGGTTCTAGCCCGGGAAGAGGCTGTACCATCAGCCAATCAGCGTGCAGCTGGTGCTAGCAAGCGAATCGCCGGCCGCCGGTTAGCACATCTCCAATGCGAGTCTATCTTTACGCGACTACTTTCGAATCTGATTGGCTGAACCATTTTTTACATTCGCGTGACGTCAGGACTCTGACTCCGAGAGTATGCATATAGTTTTGATAAACAATACAAATTTACGGCCTTCTGTCCTGAATCGGCGCGATATAAGGCCATTTTTGACAATATAAAAAGAAATTGTATTAACAAATATAATCAAATCGTGTTGGGTAAAAAAATTCCAAGGTGAACTATTTCCTTTAATGTTAGAATATAGAATTGCTGAGTCACATGAAAGGGTCATATTTAGGTATTTCGGTCCGCTGATGGTACTTTCGGTACTTTCAAGAAAAAATACCATAAAGCCTCTACGAAACGTTTTTCGCCTCCCGAATGAGCGTATATCCATGCAATGAGAATTAGGCGCGCCATAGCTATATCGGCGGCTTATAAAGGGAATACTGTTCACCTTTAACATGGGGTTTTGAACTGACATAGCAGATTTGTAGAGCAGATCGAAAAACGGGTTGTGGTGTAAGAATCACCTCGCTACGCTAAGTAATTTCGACACAGGACTAGTGGGCCCCTTTTAGAAGAAAAAGTTGCATTTCCCCGAAACTTGTTTCGAGTCCTCACAACGGTTGTTTACGTTACATAAGCCTGAATGTCGACATAAATCTAGATTATATATCCGGGTATAACCTCACCCGATAAGCCTGCGTATATATGCCTAAAGTCCGTCGTTATTGTGTGCAATAGTTCCAGGCTACCATATCCAAGCTAAGTTCCAAGCTACCATATGCATGACGTCAGGGACTCGTCTAACATGTTAACTAGGGGGCAATACCCCCCCCCCCCCCAGTCACGGCTTCTGCCCCCCCCCCCAGTCGAGGAAAAAACGGCAACTGGGGGGCAAGTTTAAACAGGTGATAATTGATGGCACATTTGAACTGTTCTGTGCAAGTTATAGGCTAGGGATGTAGGATCCTATTCAGTCGAGGTGGCTTCAACCACCCCCCCCCCCCCCACACACACACACACACACTTGGACGAGGAAGTGGGTCAAGTCCGGGGATAAATCTGTATTTGCGTGGATTTTCATGGTACTTTAACCCGCGAGTTACTGGGGTATATTCCATAACGCGACTTACTGGGTGGGGGGAGGGGGCTGTTCTTTGCTCCCTCTCAGATCTCCAGAACTACTGGACCGATTGTAAAAATTCAAACGGCATTCGATATCCCTGGAAATTTATCGAGAGAAACATAATATTGTTGACCTCGGGGGTCACCGATGACGTCACAGCTCAGGTCAAGTACAAAATGTTTGACCGTGTCAAAAGGTCTCGATGGATGGAATTGTCGCGCAAAATTGCGATATTAAACGCATAAGCAGTCGATAAATCGGTATGATTCGTGTGTCTGACACTTCTAAGTACCATTCTAAGCTGTTTATGACCTTGGGTTAGGTCAATGTCATCCGAGGTCACGAGGTCAAACTGCAGATTACAGTCATTAGGCGTTGTAACACATGTTTATGGGGTTGTTTTTCGTCTAGAACGCTAAAAATGACATTAGAACATTGTTTGTTCCATATAAATTGAAGTGAAAAGCAAAAACGGAAATTCATTTTGTATGCATAGTAATGCTATGAGAGGTGGTCGATTTTTGTCCTTTAACCCGCGAGTTACTGGGGTATATTTCATAACACGACCTACGGGGGGGGCTATCCCCCCCCCCCTCGGATCTCCGGAACTACTGGACCGAATGTAAAAATTCAAACGGAATTCGATAGCCCTGGTAAATTTATTACGGTAAACATACTATTGTTGACCTCTGGATCACCGATGACGTCACAGGTCAGGTCAAGTACAAAATGTTTGACCGTGTCAAAAGGACTCGATGGATGGAATTGTCGCGCAAAATTGCTATATTAAACGCATAAGCAGTTACATCGGTACGATTCGTGTGTCTGACACTTCTAAGTACCTTTCTAAGCTTGGTTATGACCATGGGTCAGTTCAAGGTCATCCGAGGTCACGAGGTCAAGCTGCAGATTACGGTCATTAGGCGTTATAACACATGTGTATGGGTTTGTTTTCGTCTAGAACGCGAAAAATGATCTTAGAACATTGTTTGTTCCATATGAATATAAGTTAAAAGCAAAAACGGAAATGCGTTTTCTATGCATAGTAATGCTGTGAGAGTTGGTCGATTTTTGTCATTTAAAGGTCATAAGCCAATCATTTTTGAAGATATCGACTTTAAATTTGGTACAAATATTCACCGAATACGTCTCGATCACATATAATCCAGTTTTGGGATAATTCTGAGTTTCGGTTGATTTTTTTTTGGTAAAAACAAAGCAAAGTGTATTTGGATTTCTCAAAATTTTGAATAAAAAAACTAAAAAATCCGAGATCGCAGTTTGATAGCCCGGTCTATTGTCAGTATTTTGATTTAAGACAATTAAGTTTATCTCAAACATCGTACCTATGCCAGCGTTTTCCGCAAACCATTATTTTGCAACCAAAACCGAAGAACATGACGTCACTCTGACGTCATTCCCGGTTGATCTATCATAACTTCATATTTTTCCTTGTGCCAACATATGTAGAATTGATTTGAGAGAAGGTACTGCAAGTTTGGTGACGATACTGGCGTTCGTTTAGGAGTTATTGCAAAATAACGGGATGGGGGGGAGCAAAAAATAGCCCCCAGTAAGTCGCGGGTTAAAGGTCATAAGTCAGTCATTTTTGAAGAAGATATCGACTTCAAATTTGATACACATATTCACCGAACACGTCTCGATCACATTTATTCCAGGTTTTGGATAATTCTGTTTTTTTGGAAAATTTTGTAAAAACTTTTTTTGGGATTTCTCAACATTTTGAATAAAAAAAACCTCAAAGATCCGAGATTGCAGTTTTATAGCCTGGTCTATTGTCAGTAATTTGGTTTAAGACAATTGCATTTATCTCAAACATTGTACTTTTAACAGCGTTTTCCGCAAACCATTATTTTTCTACAAAAACCGAAGAACATGACGTCACTCTGACGTCATTCCCAGTTGACCTATCATAACCTTATCTTCTTTCTTTGGCCAAAATGTGTAAAATTGATGTGGGAGAAAGTACTGCAAGTTTGGTGAGGATACTGTTTCTGGTTTTAGAGTTATTGCAACATAACGAGACGGGTGCAAAAAAATAGCCCCCCAATAAGTCGCGGGTTGAGCGATTTTGCCCAGCTCCCCCAACTTTTCTGGAAAAGCTACAGCCTGTTATAGGCCATACGACCAGATGCACAAACATGACATATACAATACATATGTAGTTATTGTATCTAATCCATTACAGATGGTGTATAATGACAATAAGAACTCAAACGATGTTTTATATTATAGGCATAGGTGTAGGAACAGGAAGGGGGCAGGGGGCAGTCGCCCCCAACATTTTGGATTTTAGCATTCACCGACGCAGGTCAAATAGGTATATTTATCAATAAAAGCATGCACATTTTTATATGACACAATCACTGCTAGTTTTGCCGAATTGATCCCATCTTTGAAAATCGCACAGCTTAACCCTATTTGTAACAGGGGGGGGCGGATTCCGCCCCCCTCATGTTTTTCGCAGATATCTCCAGAACGGCTGGGAGCAGGCCCATGAAATTTTGGGACTTTTCATAGAATTGAACTCCGGATTTGGAGTCAAAATTTTGAGTTCTTAACTTGAACAGAGGCGGTTCCAGGGCACAGTTTTGGGTGGGTTCGGAGGCGACATTTGGCGAAAATACGGAAATGCGATCTTCACGGTTTCTTCCTAACTGCATCAAGTATGAAGGAGTTACATCGACTTACCGTGATTGCAAAAAGTGCAAATTAGATGATGTTAATGAAATATCATACAAAATTGCATGGCAGAGGCGGTTTCAGGGGCTTGAAAAAGGGGGGCTTCCAGGAAGTATTCAATGCTTGGCGGGAAGCTAATATAGCAATGTAAGGGGCATTTATAGCTCTCAAGATGTAAAAGATAGCTTCTGCTTCCATTATTTGCATAATTTATTGCATATAGAGTTTCAGGGGCGTGTTCAGGAACATGAAGAGGGGGGTGACTGGCATGGTGATGACGATATGCCAGCGATAACGGCGCAATATACGTTTAGCTTATAATAATATATGCACATATGAGACCAGAAAAGGGAATAAAGTCATTTTTTTGCAGAGGCGCGCTCAGGAATGGAAGAAAGGGGGTCATATTATTGCAAGGAAACTAAGAGGCATGGGCGTACAATGACATAACATACTGCAGTTTTCGGATGAAACACGCACCACAGGCTACTCTACGAACGATTATAAGATAATAGGCGAGTCCAGGTAGGGTAAAAAGGGGGGTAAGCAATGTTAATTGAAGTTGTAAGTGAAATAGTCACTGTTGGCTAGTTAGTATCATAATAGCGGATAATATACTTATCAAAAGGTCTTGCGCCGCCCTAGTTTGGATCCTAGATACGCCTATGATGAAGTACAACATGCAAAAAGGAACTATCTATGATCAGTAACATATTTATAGTGCTGGGTAGCAACTTGTCTGCGGTTAATATTTTTCCCAATTTTACCCCCCTTTTTCACTAACCTGGTACCGCCTATGGCAAAAAAATATGATTTATAACTGTTTTTTCTAATGTCTCAATCACATACCATTTCATTTATCAAAAAAACAACATCAAAAAATGGTTTTATTACGCATTTACTTCACCCCCATATTGAGTGACCTGCACACGCCTATGATTTTTGAATTTTCAAACGTCACCGTCATATATCAATTTCCGATTCAATCTCTATCGATTCCTATTAGTTGTGTTAAAATCGGTCGATAAACATGAAAGCTATGTTGAATCAAAAATACCACTAAAATTTGTCGTTTTTGCCCCCCTGTTGCCCCCTATTCAAAATTTAGATTTTGTTTATTATTTATAAATGTAGATCGTGTTGAGGGGAACCAAACATTGTTTCATTTTTGAAAATCGGACGGGTATATCTCGAGATCTCCGGGGGGCGGAATCCGCCCCCCCCCCCCTGTTACAAATAGGGGTAGCCAGGAGCCTGTTACAAATAGGGTTAAAGGAAATAGTTCACCTTCGGAAAAATTTCAGAACACGATTTTATTATATTTTTAATACAGTTTCTTTTTTTCTTTTTAAAAATGGTCCTACATCGCGCCAATTCAGGACAGAAGGTTGTAAACTATGAATTGTATGGTGTGCGTTATTGGTCTGCGCATGCTCCCTGCAGTGCTGGCACAGTTCAGACGGTACGGTATATCATATATGCGCCGCATTCCTTCGCCACAAAGTCAAATATCTTCGGCTGGAGAGTCTTTTCAGCCAAGAAAAGTTGCAGATAAGGATTTCTCAACACGGGCTACAAAACTGCTATTTCAGTTCAAAACCCCATGTTGAAGGTGAACTATTTCCTTTAAAGGGAGTGTTTCACCTTTCTGAAAGTTGTCAAATATACGCTGGTTGTAGTAGAAAATATGAAGTCGGTGTTGCTGAAAACGATGGTGATATTTTTTATCTCGAAAGGTCACTTAACTTTATACAAATCAAGGTTTTAAATTTGGGATGATGACGTCATTATTGAGCTATAGACCGCCGCTGATTGGCCGGAAAAGTGGGCTTGGCTGGCAAAGTGGCTGTCAGCCAATCAGCGGCAGCACTAGCCTAGACTTATTTTGCAAATTATAAATTAAATTGCTTAAAAACGGCTAAGTTTTGGGGAAATGACCTTAGTATTTTCGACATTTCAATAACGGCCAAAGATAATGGCTATCTCAGTTCAAAACCAATACAAAGGTGAAACATTCCCTTTACAATTTTCACTTACCCAGTTTTCAGCACATATTTTGGAACTTAGATGAACTGGAAAAAGCATGGATTAGTGTTGGGCATTACTCCAAAACCCTAAACCAAGTAAATGACTAATGAATGAATGTCATATTAATTTGAACCTTCCTGCAAGGAACGCCAATAAAGTGATAACAGTTAATAGTTATGTAGGCATTTTTAAACTATGATGTATATTTCATGTAGGTACAGATGTCATTTTCAAGCTAAATTTAGAAAATTTAGCCACACTGGTCCATTCTGGCTGTCATCTGTCAGCACAATTAACCCGCCCTTGCCAGGGGGGTCCCAGCCGAACGCCATTGACTGGTGGGAGGGGGGGGGGGGGATCTTCTTCCGAACCAATAATCGCAGCGAGACGCGCAATGCGGCATTCGAAAGCTCTCAATGAAACACATCTAAAGCATACTCAAAACGTTCACATTGAGGTGACATGTCAGGTCACGGTCAGGTCAAAGGTCAAAATGGAGGTATTTGAGCATGGGCCCGGGAACGATTTTAAAGTTGGGGGGGGGGGCGAAACCATTTTTTTTGCGCAATCTGCTCACTTCTCATATTGGTGCACTTTTTCGTTCTCAAATTGTCCTCATTGGAAAACCGACATGGTTCGAAAGCTTATCAAAAACCACTTTGAAACTATTTTAACATGTTTTGGTCAATATTGAGGTCACCAGAGGTCACCAAAGGTCAGATTTGCCAGTTTTAGGACTTTTCTCCAGAAACCCCCAAATATATCGGGAACTATGATAGCTAGGAACAAACAGAAAGAAGCAATCGAAAGCTTTTGAAATATTAAATCATATTGTGTCCTCTAATGTTATCTCAGGTCAATAGTTTAGGCTCCAGAGGTCATCAAATATCAAAAGGGCTATTTTTTGGCAAAATGTTCGAAAATAACTTTTTACTTAATAAAGATACGACACTAATTTTGACGCCATCATGTTTGTCTCGTAAACGCGCTTCGAATCACTTTAATTTGGACCAGTTTAAGTCAATATATAAATTTGACCTCAGGTCAAGGTCAAGTGGCGATCCAAGTAGGTCATGTTGCATGTTGGGAGACGTGTCTCGACGAGACAAACACATTGATTCCGATTTCACTTCTTTATCTTCATTATATCGAGAGTTATTGACACAAAAAGTGTTGGTGACCTCTGCTGACCTCGGCTGATCCTGTAGGGGTCACTGAACACAAATTTAACCTGGATCATCAATAATAGCCTATGATAACATGATCCAGAAGGAATTGGACTGATAGCATGCGTATCCTCGGAAAACGAAACATTTTAATATTTACCATTGACTTATAATGGGAGGTCACGAAATTAACCCGACCGGCAACCTTAGGTCACCGATATACAACATCTTAGATATTCCAATTGTAGGTATCTATGACCTGATGAAATCCTGTAAGTTTTAAACCGATCGGCCAAAAACTGTGGCTGTGGTACGACCGCAAACTTATTTGGAGGTGTGGTCGCGTGACCTGACCTGAGATGACCTGTGGTCAAGAATTGCACACAATGTGGGTAATTGATGCCCGAACAGGTGTGGCAAAAAAAGGTGGCTGAAACGGAGGCGCTGTGCGCCGTACGCCGTTTTTGAAACGGCAAAAACCGCGCGCCGCCGTTTTTTTGCTATCCTCGAAAAACCTTAGGGGGGGGCGTCTAAACGCCCCACCCCCAACACGGCGCGGGTTACCATAGAAAGCAAGAATTATGTAAAAGTTGGGTCATGCCACCCCCCTCCCCCACGCCCGTTTCCTACTATGAACCGTATGCCTTTGTAAACCCGCCTGTCGTCTGATAAAATACTCGTACCTGACGCCTGACGTTTGTTTTTCTTGAAGAAGCCCGCGAGTGTGGCGCTTCATCACCGTATCACGGTAACCTATGACATTTACGATAACTCTTGCTTGCAATTGCCGCCCCGTCGGCAGACAGAGAGGACAGCAGAGGGCCGCACGCCAGTTTGACCACATCCGTAACGTTGACGTGGGATAAACTTATAAACAAAATGCAGCAGATGTTTATCGCCGTCAGTGCGTTATTTTAACGACGACGCGCCAAGCAGACAACTGCTACCAAATGTACTGCTACCAAAGTTTTCCATTATATCTCATAGGACAAAATGGAAAAAGGAAAAGAAAGGAAAAGAAAGGTATACGATACTGCTATAAAGGCAAAGCTATACAATAATAATACTTATGACATGCTATAAAAGAAAACGGAAAAAATGAAAGTGACTTTCATATTCTCTATAACTTTTTTTAAAATTAATATATAATACTCAATAATAATTGTATATAAGAGGTTTTAATATTTTATATAACTTCTTGTGAAGAAAATTGAAAGAGCTAATTTTTAGGGAAACTTCTGCTCACCAAAGTTGGGGGGGCGCCGCCCCCCCCCCCCCCCCCCCGGTCCAGATGTTGGGGGGGGGGGGGCAAGCGCCCCCGCTGCCCCCCTGTTCCCGGGCCCCTGTATTTGAGTGTATGGGACATATCACATAAGTACTTTCCATCCGCCTTCGATTGCGACCATGATTTAACAGTGACAAGAGGTAGTAATAGCCGCAAGTATATTGCGGTATGCCTCAATAAACAGTATGAGATCACCCCAAGTGCTCTCACATCCCGCATGAGCTAAAATAAGATTGTTGGCAAAAGTCAAAGTCAAGATCAATGTCACAGAAGGTCACCATGTGAAAAATATTTACGAAAGCCATGCGTTTTATGGGTTATTTTACACGTATAACTTGATAGTGAGAGTCATTTTACCGCCTGACTTCATTTAAGTGAGGTTAGTGTAAAACTCAGGTCACGGTCAGGTCACATAAGGTCAAAATGTGAAATTGATTAATATAAAAAATATTAAATTATAGACTTATCGGCTACTAATCAGGTTTATATTCATATTCGAATTTTCGACCTTCACATTGAGGTCGTTATCAAGAAAGTTTAGCAACACTCTAGCTGATAAGAACGCAATATTCAAATGAATAAGGTCACTCGATTTTTGCTAACGTAGAAACGTGCGAAGTGGGAGAACGCCTCCCATGGTCATGGAGATAGACCCTTCCAACAGATGTTCGAAAACACGTCAACATTCGGTCAATGACAGACACATATATTCATATTCGATATATATATATATTCATATTCGATATATTCGTATTATATATATTCATATTCGATATATTCGATATATATATTCATATTCGAATATGAATATAAACCTGATTAGTAGCCGATAAGTCTATAATTTAACATTATAATGCCTAATCAGAAAAGCTTAAAAACATACGTTATAAAAAAATATGTTTCTGGACCAGTTTTGCCTCAGAAATGCAGCGGTGACGTTAATTTGTTCGCACCCGGTCATAAATAACATTACAAAAACGTCATGAGTTACTTAAGTACTTAAGAAGCCACAAGTCAGGCAAAGATGGTGATATTGTTTTACAATTTTGCTTAGGAATTTCCCATGTGTTTTTCTTATATATTTAAAGTTTGTTTTAATATCTTTACAAAAATTAATTTGTGTTGTTGTTTTTTTTTTGTTGGGGGGGGGGGAGGAAGTGGGCCAAAACCCAAATTGAAAAACTCCCAGATATCCATTTTGTAGCCCATGCTATTTTTTTTTTATTTTGTGAGGTTTTTTATTGCATTTTTATCCAAATATGACCTTTGTACGGTCTGTTACATTTTAGCTGATTTTTTCCCCGTCAAACTCGTGTGTAGTGACACCACTAAATGCGCTATATCTCAAAGATTGTTCGACGAAATTGCTTCATTTTTGCACAGAAGACGTAAAATTTATGCGAGAAAAAGTGTTTAAAATTTCACGTCGATAGCGCTATTATTTTGTTTTAGCTATTGCGAAAGTTTGTCGTGAAGGGTGGGGGTGGCGTGTTTGGAAATAGCAACCAAGTTAAGGAGGAGGCTGTTACTTAGGGAGACATAAGTCAGTCAAAAATATAGATATTGCTCTTTGGGGGGGGGGATCGTCAATACGTGGTTCTCCAATATATCTTCCGGTTTTTGAATATATTTGAAAAGTTTGATTTTGTGGAAATTGTCCCCCCCAAAAAAACAATTGTCATCCCAAAATCCAAATTTTATAAAATATTCAAAAACCGGAAGATATATTGGAGACCCAAGTATGGACGATGCCCTCCAAAAAAAATCAAAGCAATATCTATATTTTTGACGAACTTATGTCTCCTAAGTACTAGCCTCCTTAACAAGCGCTCTGGAGGGGGAGGGGGGCGAAATCCGCCCACCCCTTTTTCGAGTATAGCGCAAAAACGGCGGCGCCCAGCGCCGCTTTTTTGCACACCTGTTTAGAAATGAACTTCCCACATTATATAAAAAAAATGTGGCTTCGGGTCATTTCAGGTCAGGTCACCAGATCAGGTCACGTGATGACCTCAACTCCAAAACGTCTGCAGTAGTACCACAGCTACAGTTTTACGCCGATCAGTTTCAATCTTGCAGGACTTCATAAGGTCATAGATACCAACAATTTGTTTATCTCGGATTTATAATATCGATGACCTAAAGTCAGGTTAATTTCGTGACCGCCAACACTGTTTTGTCAATAACTATCGGCATAATAAAGATAGAGAAGATAAAATGGTACCAATGTGCTTGTCTCGTCGAGACACGTCTCCCAATATGTAACATTACCAACTTGGGTCACCACTTGACCTTGACCTGAGGTCAAATTTCTCAGTTAATCTAGCCGGTAACAATGCATATGATTCGAAGCGCCTTTACGAGACAAACGCAATGGCGTAAACACTATTGATTTATTTTTATTAGGTAGAACGTTATTTGCGAAAAACAGTTTTGCAAATAAATCACCTTTTTGACATTTGATGACCTTTGGAGCCTAAACTATTGACCTGAGCTCAAATCTGAGGGCATCCATGTCGATTTCAGCTTTCCGTTTGCTGCTAACGATCATAGTTCTCGAGATATTTGGGGGTGTTCGAAGCGAAGTCTTGAAAAGATGAAAATCTGACCCTTGATGACCTTTGGTGACCTCAATATTGACCTGAGAAAAAAACATGAACGAAATACTTTCGAAAGAATTTGTATCGAGCTATCTAATGTCGTTTTCCGCTTGTTGCTACGTTGCGTGATGTTCGAGATCATAAGGGGGGGGGGGGCAAAATCCGCCCCCCCCCCCTCCAGGGCGTGTAATTAACAGAGGCCCTCCAGGGCGCGTGTTAACTTGTTGCTATTTCCAAACACGCGTGGGGTTGGCGTTAAACGTCCCCCAGTCAATGGTGGGTTAACCCGCGCACTGCAGGAGCTTTGCGCCGAACACGAACTGCAGGGGGGGTTGATTTCCGCCCCCCCCCCCCCCCCTGAGATCTCGAAAACTAAGCAACGTAGCGAGAAGCGGAAAAAGGCATTTGATAGCTTCATACATGTTCTATCGAAAGTATTTCAGTGTTTTTTTTAAGTCAGGTCAAAATTGAGGTCACCAGAGGTCATCAAAAGTCAAATTTTCCAGTTCTTTTCTGTTTTAGGACATCGTTCCAGAAATTCCCATATATCTCAGAAACATTAATAGTTAGAAACAAACGGAAAAAAACAAACGCCAGCCAGTTAAATTTGTAATCGCTAAGGTGTCATCAGATTTGATCTCAAATCAATATTTGAGGCGCCAGAGGTCAAAAAGAAAAAAATCCGTTTTTTTTTGCTAAATCGTGTTTTGCTATTAACTTTGTACTTAATAAAGATAACGGAAAACTGTTTACGTCATTGTGTTTATCTTGTCAAGGCGCTTTGAATGATATATATGGTGACCTTGTTAAGTCAACTTAACAATTTGACCTAAGGTCAAGGTCAAGTGGTGACCCAAGTAGGACATGTTGCATATGGGAAGACGTATCTCGACGAGACAAACACATTGATGTCTGTTTTACTTCTCTATCTTCATTATGTAGAGAGTTATTGACAAACAAGTGATGGTGACCTCGCATGACCTCAAATGACCCAATAGGGGTCACTGAACAAAACTTACACTTGGATCATCAAGAATATCCTATAATAACATGATCCAGAAGTAATTGGACTAGTACCATGCATATCCTTGAAATAGGAAGCATTTGTATATTTCCCCATTGACTTATTATGGGGAGGTTACGAAATTGACCTGACATTAGGTCACCGATATCAAAATTCCGAGTTAAACAAATTGTAAGTACTGATGCTCTCATGACATCCTGTAAGTTTCAACCTGATCGGTGAAAAACTCTGGCTTTGGCACAACTGCAAACATTTTTGGTGGTGGGGTCACTTGACCTGGTCTGGTGACCTGACCTGAGATGACCCGATAATATTTTTTTTGCTCAAAGTGTGCGCAATTGATGTCCTAACAGGTGTATCAAAACCCGGCGGCGCTGCGCGCCGCCGTTTTTTCGCTATCTTTGAAAAACCTGAGGGGGTGGAAATCAACTCCCCTGCAGTGCGCGGGTTAATAACCATGTATAATTTGGCTGCTCATCAATCATCTCAACATAATTGTTTGAATGCACAACTATTTATTTTATTAATATTACAGCCCGTTTTGTTTTAACTAGATCAATGGACTAAGGAAAACACAGAGTAAGTGTGACTGTTCGTGGACAAGAACGGGTGAAATTAACCCTCGCCCTACGGGAGCTTTTTTCACCTTCGCCCTACCTAAAACTTAAAGTTAACATGGGGGTCCTAAAAAGACCCCCATGTTAACTTCTAAACCAAGCAACATAGAGCAACGCGGTAAGAACCAACATGTTACCTGTCATGTTTGGAATCTAACGGTATGTAATTTTTAGGTTTCGGGTCAACGAGTGACCTTCCAGGTCAAGTGAAGGACCTCGATCGACCACGTCCAGTACAGCGATTTTGCTCTCAGAAAACCTCAAAATCAGAAATTGATAAATGTAAATAAAATGGCATGTTCCTAGACCAGTTTTGCCTCAGAATTACAGAAAATGTAATTATTTATTCGTATCTGGCCCAAAAAAGTCCAAAAAAGTTATTAAAAAAATGACGTCATGAATTTCTTACACTTAGGGAGCCATCACTCAGTCAAAAATTGAGATATTTCTTTGAAATTTGGTTTGAGTATTGTCCATACTCAGTTCTCTCACATATATTCCGTTTTTTAACATCTTTGAAAATCATTTTTTGTTCATTTTGGGGGTAAAAAAAAATCGAAATTTCGAAAATCCGAGATTGCCATTTTGAAGAAAATTTAATTTTGTATCTTTTCTTATTAAGCGTTTCCAATTTCTTTAAAATTCTGTTTTCTACCATTTGTCAAAAATTTATATTTTTCCACCAACATGACGTCATCAAAACATAATTATTTCCCAAATTTCTCAGAAAATGTCAATGAAATTTTTAGACCTGACGTATAATTGTTGTATACTTAGCTACTAAAAATTTCAGCAAGATGCGCCGCATGTCTCAAAAGTAATGCAAGAAAAACCTCAGGGGGGGTCGTTTTAGGACCCCCGTAGGGTGAGGGTTAAAACAAGTAATCTTAACCCTCGTCCTAAAAGACCCCCAGAGGTTTTTCCTGCATAACTTTTTACACATGCGGCGAATCTTGCTGAAATTTTTGGTAAGTGAGTTTGCAACAATTATACGTATGCTATACAAATTTAATTGAAATTGGTTAAAGGGATTATACGGGTTTTCCCAGAATAATTGAGTTACATAGTAAAACGTACTTATAAAGGTGGTAGAAGTCCCACGGTAGCCACATTTGTCTGGAATGGCCTCTTCTGCACGTATGGACATTCCAAAGTGCGCGGTGATGCCACCGCGTATTTTCTGCAGGACCGGCTGAGGCAGAGACAATCATCTCTTTTATGCTAATAAAAACACCTCACGTATGACATATTTCCGGTAAATTAAGCAATATTTGAAAGAAAATAAACTTGTTTTGTTCCAACGACAGCAGCAGTTACCTAGTTTTCCCATAAAATTCTATATTTTTCATGAATTTGCATGGCAAAAAATTAATACGCCACCACCAAATTCTGAACGCTAAAGGCCAGAGAAAAGAAAACCATAAAAACACAAAACCTCAACGAACAGTGTGTAGTAATACCTGTCATGTTTGGACAGGTATAAGTTTTGTCACCAGTTTTGAATTGCATAATAATTTTGTGATCCAGTGTAGGACTTGCAGATAATTCAAAACTCTAAAATTGATCTTAAGATGAAAGTGGTGGACAGTAGTAGTCAGGCACGTAGCCAAGGGGAGGGCGGCGGGGGCGGCCGCGCCCCCCCCCCCCCCCTGGAGGCCAGGAGGGCCCTTTTCGGGCCCTCGCGCCGAAAAGGGCCGACGAGACCGCGCGAAGCGCGGTATCATAGGCTCTTTACTACACGAAGCGTGGTCTTTAGAGAGTTTAGAGGACTTCAGAGGCCCTTAAGGGCCACCAGGGCCCTCTCTGAAAGACCAGAGGGCCCCTTGGACGTTCAAAAGAGCCCTGTGCATGTCAGAGGGGCCCCTGGCCAGACCCAAAGGGCCCCTGAGCGGGTCAGAGGGCCGCCTGAGCACGTCGAATGGGCCCCTGAACGCGTCGAATGGCCCCCTGAACACGTCGAATGGGCCCCTAGCCAGCACAGAGGGGCCCCTGGACAGGTTGAGAGGCCCCTGAGTACGTCGACAGGGTGATAAAGCGGCCAGCGCAGTCCTTTGTCAAGTCATAAGGGCCCCTGAGCAGGTTGGAGGGCCCCTGGACAGACCAGAGGGCCCCTGGGAAGTTAAGAAGGCCCCTGTGCAGGTCAGAGGGGCCCTGACCAGACCGAAAGGGCCCCTAGGTGGGTCAGAAGGGCCCCTGAACATGCCGAATGAGCCCCTAGCCAGCACGGAGGGGCCCCAGGGCAGGTCGGAGGGCCCTCTAAGCATGTCGCAAGGCGACAAAGCAGCCAGCGCAGTCCCTTGCTAGGTCGGAAGGGCCCCTTAGAAGGTTAAAGGGCCCCTGGAGAGACTAGAGGGCCCCTAGAAAGTTAAAAGGGCCCCTGGGCAGATCGGAGGGGCCCCTGACCAGACCGAAAGGACCCTGGGCGGGTAAGAAGGGCCCCTGAACATGCCGAAGTGGCCCCTGGACAGCACAGAGGGGCTCCAGGGCAGGTTGGAGGGCCCCTTGAGCATGTCGGCAGGGCGACAAAGCAGCCAGCGCAGGCCGACCAGAAGAGTCGCTGGGCCGATCGGAGGGGCTCCTGGGCAAGTCAGAGGGGCACCTGGCTAGACCGAAAGGGTCCCTGGGTCGGTCGGAAGGCCCCTTGAACATGCCGGATGAGTTCCTAGCCAGACTGGAGGGGCCCCTGGGCAGGTTGAAGGTGCTTCTGAGCAGGGGCAGCGGATTGCGGGGGCAGGGTACCCAAAATTCCCCCCAGTCTAAAATCCTGGGGGGCAAATGGTAGTCCCCCCAGATTTTAGCCTGCTCAATTTGGGGGCAACATGACCCTTCCCCTCTCCAGGATTTTCGTTTGAGGGGGGGGGGGGAGGATTTTGGGTACCCTGCGCCCCGCAATCCGCCGCCCCTGCCCCTGACCATGTCGGTAGGGCGACAAAGCAGCCAGCGCAGTCCCTGGCCAGGTCGGAAGGACCTCTGAACAGGTCGAATTTTGACACACTAGAGGAGCTTCTTGGAAGGTCAGAGGAGTCTCTGGTGAGACCGGAAGGGTCAAAGCACTTAGAGATCCCAGATGAAGATTAAATACACAGAGGACTTACTCCACAATACAAATATTAAAAGCGGAGCTTTCGGGTATATTGTAACAGCCTTCGTCAGGGTGCTGCAATATACCCGAAAGATCCGATTTTATTTCTTTCCTGTAGAGTATTATATATATCACCTCTTTGTATTATATATATCACCCACTCCACATCATGTCTTTTCGCTTCGCGGATCCCAGATGAGTCCCTGAACAGGTCGGAAGGGCGTAGAAAAGGTCAGAGGGGCCCCTAGACGATCTGAAGGACCCTGGGCCTTTCAACAGTAAGAATACAGTTGTACAGAGAATAAAACTCAAAATTTTCGCGCCGCTTCGCGGCGCAATTTAACTACAAATTAAATTATATGCGGGTTAGGAGAAAAAAATCGGGTCAGTTTCTCGGCGCATGTATGTGTTATGTTGCTACTTTCCTATATTATAGGGCAAAATAGTTCACTTTATCACTTTTTCCTCGCACTTTTAAACGCACAATATAGCAATTTTAGAGGTCCGCACCATACGCAATGCGACGCATTGATGAGAAAGCAACCCAGGGCATAATAGTCAAAATTTTCGGGGCGCTCCGCGCCGCAATTTGTTTAAGAGTTACAGGTCTTGAGCTTAAAAAATATTCCAAGTTGGTATAGCTGATTCCAAATTCGTGTCGCTGGTTCCAAAGCTGATGTGGCAGTTTGCTAACTCCAGCTCCTAAACGTTATTATGGCCCATGCCATACCTGCCATACTGCGTTTTCCAGCCTTGTAACGTGTCTTTTCATGCGTTTTTTTTTTTGGGGGGGGGGGGGGGGCCTTTCAACGCTTGGGAAGGGGCCCTTTCAACGCTCGGGAAGGGGCCCTTTCGAGGCGTCTCCCCCCTGGACGAAATCCTGGCTACGTGCCTGACAGTAGTGCCGATCAAGTACTCGTTATCTGATACTAGTCTCGAAAAACGCCCAAGTTTTAACGCTGACAATTCCTGAAATGATGGACTAAATGAGCATTGAGGTCCCTGTTATGTCTTAAACGTGTTTAAAGCTCATACAACTGCAACAGGGTGCATTTACTTTCAGACGGAAACCCGTATAATCCCTTTAAGTAATTTGGGAGATAATGATGTTTTGATGACGTCATGTTGGTGGAAAAACGATAAATGTTTGCAAAATCGTAAAAAACAGATTTCTGAAGCAAAATGCAAACGCAATTCAGAAAAGATACAAAATGTTATTCTCTTTAAAATGGCAATCTCGGATTTGAGAAATTTTGAGTTTTGACCCCTAAAATGAACAAAAACTTGTTTTAAATCACCACAAAATAAAAAATTTCAAGGATGTTAAAAAACGGAATATACGTGAGAGAACTGAGTATGGACAATACTCAAACCTAATTTTAAAGCAATATCTCTATTTTTGACTGAGTATAACCCTAAGTGTAAGAAACTCATGACGTTATTTTTTGTAATACTTTTTTGACTTTTTTTACCAGATACGAACAAATAATTACCTTTTTGTATTTCTGAGACAAAACTGGTCTAGGAACATGCCTTTTTTTACATTTACCAATTTTTAATTTTGAGGTTTTCTGACAGAGCAAAATCGCTGTTCTGGACGTGGTAGATCGAGATGATTCACTTGACCTGGAAAGTCACTCGTTGACCCGAAACCTTAAAAAAAATGCATACCGTTAGATTCCAAACCTGACAGGCAACATGTTGGTTCTTACCGCGTTGCCCTATATTGCTTGGTTTGGAAGTTAACAGGGGATCTTTTTAGGACCCCCCCCCCCCTCGTAGGGCGAAGATGAAAAACCTCCCGTAGGGCGAGGGTTAAGCCTGCCTCTCCCCCCCCCCCCCAGTCAAATTTCCTTAGACGAGTCCCTGCATGACGTCATAATTGTCATGAAGTTTGTTATGGCCATGAAGGAGAAAAGAGAAATATGCCCATTTTTCGACGGATATCCATCTATCGTCTAAACAAATGCGATATTCGTTTTTCAGCTCGAAATATCCCATATAGCCAAATTTCAAGACATCTTTCAAGGTGGCCTATTCCCTTTAACCCGCGAGTTACTGGGGGGTGCTTTTTTTTGCCCCCCCCCCTCCCGTTATTTTGCCATAACTCTTAACCGAACACCGGTATCGTCACCAAACTTGCAGTACCTTGTCTCACATCAATTATACACATGTTGGCAAAAGGAAAAATATGAGGTTATGATAGGTCAACCGGGAATGACGTCAGAGTGACGTCATGTTCTTCGGTTTTGGTTGCAAAATAATGGTTTGCGGAAAACGCTGTCAAAGGTAAGATATTTGAGATAAACTCAATTGTCTTTAATCAAAATACTGCAAATAGACTGCGCTATCAAACTGCTATCTCGGATTTTTGAGGGTTTTTTTAATTCAAAATTTTGAGAAATCCAAATACATTTTTTGTTTTTACCAAATTTTCAAGAAAAAATAAGAATTATCACAAAATCGGAATATATGTGATCGAGATGTGTGCGGTGAATATGTGTACCAAATTTGAAGTCGATATCTCCAAAAATGACTGAGTTATGACCTTTAAATGACAAAAATCGACCACCTCTCACAGCATTACTATGCATAAAAAACGCATTTCCATTTTTGCTTTTTACTTCTATTTATATGGCACAAACAATGTTCTAAGGTCATTTACGCGCTCTAGACGATAAACAAACCCATAAACATGTGTTACAACGCCTAATGACCGTAATCTGCAGTTTGACCTCGTGACCTCGGATGACCTTGACCTGACCCAAGGTCATAAACAGCTTAGAAAAGTACTTAGAAGTGTCAGACACACGAATCATACCGATTTATTGACAGCTTATGCGTTTAATATCGCAATTTTGCGCGACAATTCCATCCATCGAGACCTTTTGACACGGTCAAACATTTTTTACTTGACCTGACCTGTGACGTCATCGGTGACCCCGAGATCAATAATATTATGTTTTCCTCGATAAATTTCCCAGGGCTATCGAATGCCATTTGAATTTTTACATTCGGTCCAGTAGTTCCGGAGATCCGAGGGGGGGGGGGGGCAAAAAATAGCCCCCCCCCCCCCCCCCCAGTAAGTCGCGTTATGAAATATACCCCAGTAACTCGCGGGTTAACAATAGTGTATGTTTGAAGACATGGTGAATACAAATACAAATACAAAATTGCCGAATCTATGCTATACTTTCATGCTATGGACATTTTCCTTGAAAATGAGCCGTATTTTTGTTGTTGTTGTATTTTTCGTCCCATGTCGCGCCAGCAGGCCGTTCTCGTCCACTGTGCCACTGCCGCAGGGCCGTTCTCGTCCAGCAGCGGCGGAGCAAGGCGGGAGGAGGCGGCGAGTACGGAGGAGACAGGGCGCGACGCCCTGCGGATGGTGAGCGAACTAACCACACTGAAGAGACCATACGATAGTCTCGTGCCGTGCTCATTACCAAGCACAATTTTGAAACGAAGATGACCAGTGTAATTATGAGCGAGCGCGAAGCGTCCTTCCGTGGTGTATGGGACAAATCTGAATATGAGCGGCCCGACCCGACCCGACCCGTGGCGACGCTTTTGACAAGCTAATATATCTGCAACCGCACATCCGATTGACAAGCGGGCTTCTTTGCTGAGCAGCCCCATCCAACCTACCCTGTTTGAGACCAGTGCCGACTCACTCACGTGGGTGACTCGACTCGACTCGACTCGACTCGACTCGACTCGACTCGACTCGACTCGACTCGACTCGACTCACGTGGGTGACTACCACTGCGCGCATGGCGCGTGCCGCGTGAGGGGTGTTAGAAGGTGTTTCCTCGCAATAACTCCGCAACGGCTGAGCCGATTGTGCTCAAATTTGGTGTGTGGTTAGGGACCCCTCAGCCACCACTTTCCCACAAGTTATTGGCGGGGTGCCCCTGAACGTGCGCACGTGCACACCCCTATTATATATCTCAGGAACGGCTGAGCCGATTGTGTTCAAATTTTGTGCGAAGAGGCGTATACCCAGGGACTCGTCCAATGAAATTTGACTGAGGGGGGGGGGGCTTAATATGACTTATTTTCATTGTCCGATCTGGGTGGGAGATTTCTTCACCATTCGATCCGGCATGGTCCAAAACGTTGCCGTTTTGGATTGTATACAGATTGGTCTGCTCTAAGTGGACCAAATTGGACCAAAACCACCAAAAACCGTTGCCGACGAGCCCATGCTCCGAAACTATGGGACTGATCTGAGTGATTTATTCACCATTCGATCTGGCATGGTCCAAAACGGTGCCGTTTTGGATTTTATACAAATTGGTCCACTCTAAGTGGATCAAATTGGACCAAAACCTTTAGTGCAAATTTGCCGACGAGCCCATGCTCCGAAACTATGGGACCGATCTGAACAATTTTTTCACCATTGGATCCGGCATGGTCCAAAAAGGTGCCGTATTGGATTGTATACAAATTGGTCAACTCTAAGTGGACCAAATTGGACCAAAACTTTTAGTGCAAATTTGCCAACGAACCCATGCTCCGAAACTATGGGTCCGATCTGTGAGATTTCTTCACCATTCGATCTGGCGTGATCCAAAACGCTGCCGTTTTGGATTTTATACAGATTGGTCTACTCCAAATTGGACCAAAACCACCAAAAACCGTTGCCGACGAGCCCATGCTCCGAAACTGAGACCGATCTGGGTTATTTCTTCACCATCGTGGTCTGAAATGATGCGGTTGTGGATTTTATACAGACTAGAGGGCCTGTATTGCGCGATGCGCAATTGATATAGCCAGCCGTATCACGTATCCCGTTCCCGTTCCCGTTCCCGTATTCCGTATCCCGTATCACGTTCCTGTTCCCGTGTCCCCGTGTTCCATTTCCGTGTCCCGGTCCCGTTCTCGTATCCGTTCTCGTATTTCTGTATCTGTTACTGTTCCCGTATCCCGTTCCTGTATCCCGTTCCTGTATCCAGTATCCCGTTCCTGTATCTAGTATCCCGTTCCGGTATCCCGTATCCCGTTCCCATATCCCGTGCAAGGGCGGATCCAGCCGGCCGTTTTGGGGGGGCCAAACCGTTTTTTTAGCGGACCTTACCTACCCCCAATTTCTAATTTCTTCCCGGATTTGGGCCACTTTATTTTGCAACCACACGATTTCGATTTTTTCCCCATTTTTTTTTTAGGTTTTCGACCTTTTGGGATATCGAAAAAGGAAAGATGTCAGCTTGCAGTTTGTATTGTTCCGACATTGCCTTACACTGATAAAAACTATGTCAATTGTCAGCTGTACCCAGGGGCGTCGCCGATAATTTTTGAGTGGGGGGGTCGGCTGAAATGCCGACAAAAAAATGTACCCCAATTTGTTATGCGTGTATTTAAGCCTTTGCAACATTTCTAATGTGGA